>CAUG01000018.1:0-83767 GCA_000442785.1 Papiliotrema flavescens NRRL Y-50378
CCCCGGCTCTGGGTATAAGTATGAGCCGGTCTGGCGTCGAAGTGTGATCCCCATCCACTCTCTCCAACACTTCACTACTACCACTTTAACCACCAAACAACTTATCAATCAACATGTCTGACATTGTGAGTCTTGCTTGCCTCCTTCGTCCACGTCGCGAGAGTGCAGGGGAGACGGGAGGCTAGGATTGTTGCCCACGTTGGTGAGGGACGGGGGTGCAAGATCAAGTGGCAAGGGCCTCGGTGGGAGCGTGGCAGGTGGCATGTCTAGCGGCGGGCCCTTCCCGCCTGCCATCAACAGCGCGCCACCTCTGGTCTATCCCAAGGACGACATACGAGATGGTCTGCCCGCTTGATCTTATTGTCGACGTGGCAGCCCTCGCCGCCTCTTCCTCGACCTCATCTTTCCATCCTCAACCACAGACACTAACCCACAGGGACGACAATCCCTCGGTGACAAGGCCGGAGCCGCCCTCAAGCCCGACTCCGAGAAGTCTTACGTTGAGCAGGCCACCGACTACGTCAAGGGCACCCTCGACTCGTGAGTGGCGCGTCCGATTTTCACTCACGTTCAACCGCCCGTCCTCCCTCCTCTTCTCCACATCTTCCCTCCCTCCTTCCGCTTCTTCTCCACTCCTTCCTCCCACCTTTCCGCTTCTTCCACGCCTCGCATGGCCGCTTACAGACAGCGTTGCTTCGGCCGTCCAGCCCCAGCAGGAGAAGTCGACCACGCAGAAGGTCGGAGACGCCCTCACCGGCGACAACAAGAACAAGGACATCGCCTAAATGTCTTCTGGACTCGATCTGATCGATGTTGTGATTGTTAGCGAAGAAGTATAAGCGACGTGTCACCATGCATCGTTGTTAACTCTGCCCATGTCTACTGGCTCTTCTGGTCCATTGTGCGCGTCTGGTTGATCCTGCTCACGTGTCCAGGTTGCATTGCGAACTTGTTCAGGAGCGTCTTAGCGCAACTCTGGGTCGCCTTGTGTTTCGCGCCTCCGGCTTTGAGTTGCCTGCACGGATCTGCGAGTAGAAATGGTACTCTGAACACGCACTCTCCGCTTCCCCGGCACCCACTGAAAGTATGATATCAGGACATAGGGCGCTGTGAAATGTGCGAGCGCATGATTTGAGGGGGTCAAAGAGTGCCCGCATTGGCATTGCGCGAAAAGTGACTTGTTCATGGTCTGGCATCTCCCGAGCCGAGTGCTGCGCGTGACTGTGGGCGAGAGCCGTGGCCCAGCTGGTGGACAATTGGGGCGCACCCCGTCCGAAGCTTTGCATGAGCCGCTGCGCAGGCTTCTGTGGCCGCAGCTCGGGCGGTGTTCCCACTTGGGGTGTATTGTAGCGCTACATCTCCTCGCTGTTGGGCGTAAGGACGATCTGCAGTGAATCATCTACCACTTCGCGCAGCTTCGGCCTCCACCACAATGTGAGCGGCTCTGGCGGATACAGATCGGAGAAGGTCGAATCTCGACCACACCCAGTTCGCCGGGGATATCTCATGTGTTTCGCCCGTCCCGGTGCCTACGGCCCCGCTTCCCACACCCCGCGGCCGCGCTTCTACTCTCTACCTTGCTTCCCGTTGGGCTTATCCCAATCTCAGGAAGCGCTCGCTGTCTGTGACACGCAGCCCGCATGCACACTAATGGCGTGACAAGGCTTATGGAGGTTGTGAGAATGGCCACATTGCCACTCGAGCGTGACTGCCTTTGGAGTGGCAAACATGCTTGACTTTCTGGCGCCACGTGTCGATCGGTTGCTTAGCGCCAAGAGTGTTTCATCTGTGAGCCCGGTGGAGGTTGGTTGCTTTCCCATCAAAACCCGCTCAGGACAGGGAAATGAATGCAAAATCAAAGGACAGGCTGGACGCGCTTGTTGTGGAGATCAATAGCTGCGTTGCCTATATGTAGAGCATGTATATGCAGTCAGCAAGGGGATGGGGGCTGCACTTTGTTGGACCTGACATTCGCTCCGATATGCATTCGATGACTCGCGGCGTCGAAACGTTGTTTGCGGGTGAAGTGAAAAGCAGCGCTAGGACGTAATGCGTTTGACACAGCCTCACAAGCCTCGACAGCCGGCCACATCGCGTCACCTGCCTTTCCGCTTTCACTCAATTCCTTCACACTTGTTTCCCGCTAACGACTCTCCGGTACCGTTTTCTTGTTCGATCCGAGCACCATACTTGCGTGGACGGCGCTCGAGCGTGCAAGGGTTCATATTCGCACCTCGACGATCACGACAAGAACGATACAAAGGGTACGATCACCGCTTGTTTGACTTTGACCGCGTCGGCCTTGGATCGAGCGATCCTGCAAAACGATGGCAGGTCCTTCTGCACCAAGGGGGGCGTCGCGCTTCGAAGGGATCAGCGACTTGACGTGAGTTGTCACATGCTTGGCTCGCCGTTGTCCAAGGAGCAAGCAGGAGCTGATGATCAGTGCGCTGCCCTCCATCGCGGAGGACACCATCCTGGCCACCCTGCGAGAACGATACCTCGCCTCGAACCCCTACACCTCCATTTCTTCGACTGCCCTCGTCTCCGTCAACCCACACAAGTACCTCCCGACCAACGGCGATGCATCGCTGCAGGACTACGTAGCCGAGTACTACAAATCAGCCGTCGATGATTCGGTCCCACGGGAAGAAAGAGCATCGGCGCTGGCCAAGGAGCGGTTGAGTCCGCACGTGTTCAGGACGGCTCTGGCGGCCTATTATAACATGAAGAGGACGAGACAGGATCAGATAGTCTTGCTGAAGTGAGTACGATGCCGCCGCGATCATGGTCTGTGCTGATCTGCAGCGGGGCGGTCGGATCTGGAAAGAGCGAGATGAAACGCCTGGCGATCAAGGCTATATCGGAAGTCAGCGTAGCCAGCCACGGGAAGAAGGGATACAAGCTCGGTGGACAAGTTGCGAATGCCGAGGTGTGCTCCCTGATGCGCACGAGCGAGGTCCAGAAAGGCTGACAGCAGTTCATCCTCGAATCATTCGGAAACGCCCACACCGTGTCGAACGACAATGCGTCCCGCTTCGGCAACTACACCGAGCTGCAGTTCAACGATCGAGGACGGCTAGACGGTCTCAAGACCATCGAGTATTACTTTGAGCGATCTCGTGTCTCCCAACCACCCACAGGCGGAGAGCGAAACTTCCACGTCTTCTACTATCTCGTCGCAGGTGTGCAAGGAGAGGAGCGCACTCATCTCCGGCTCGGTGATGTCAACGAGTATCGGTACCTTCAGACGCGATCTAGGCGACAGGGCGTGGACGATATCCAACAATTCGAGAAGCTCAAGCAGGCCTTCCGCGCTGTGGGCATGTCAACTCGACTTGTCGCGCAGGTATGCCAACTTCTCGCGACGATCGTACACATCGGCAACTTGCACTTCATTGCCGGCGGCCCAGATGACGAGGGCACGGTGGTCAACAACTATGAAGTCCTCGAGACTGTCGCCGAGTTTCTGGGCATCCACGAAGAAACCCTCGCCGAGCTCTTCTCGTTCA
The DNA here is from genome assembly GCA_000442785.1 of Papiliotrema flavescens NRRL Y-50378. NCBI lineage: Eukaryota > Fungi > Basidiomycota > Tremellomycetes > Tremellales > Rhynchogastremaceae > Papiliotrema > Papiliotrema flavescens. Next base: position 3,513 of record CAUG01000018.1, read on the forward strand.
AAACGGTTCTGATGAAGAAGGAAGTTTGCACAACGTTCCTCGATCCGGAGCAGGCGGAGACGGTACGAGACGAGCTTGCTCGGACGCTATACTCGTTGCTCTTTTCCTGGCTCAACGAGCACATCAACCAGAAGCTCTGCAAGGATTCTTTCGGCTCCTTCATCGCTTTGCTCGACCTTCCGGGCGCGCAGAACAACGCTGGCCCAACTGCCGGAATAAACTCGATCGATCAGTTCTGCTTCAACTTCGCCAACGAAAAGGTGCACAACTGGATCCTGCATCGCATCCACCAGACGCCTTTCGAAGAGGCCAGCAAGGAAAAATTGACGGTGCCGAAGGTGCCGTTCTTCGACAACTCTGAGTGTCTCAAGATGCTTGCGGACCCGCGGGCCGGAGTCGTTCGGATCCTCGATGATTACGCAAGCAAGAAGCGGACGGAGGCGGGTATGCTGGAGGCACTGGGCAAGAGGTATCAAGGCCATTCGTCGTTCGCCATGGGCGGACACTCCGGCTTCACGATCAACCATTACTCCGGTCCGGTCACGTATTCTGCCGAAAACTTCCTTGAGCGCAACGCCAACGAGACCAGCGCAGATATTCTGCGATTACTGCGCGGAGCGACGTTTGGACCGCAAACGGGCACCGACCCCCAGGGCTCAAACAACCCGTTCATCAAAAGCTTGTTCTCGAACAAATCCATCGCCACGCAATCTCATCCGCGGAACGACGACACAATCGTCGCTGTCCAGCAACCCGTTCGACCTATGCGAGCGCCCTCGACGCGTCGGAAGAAGGGCCGGCGCTTGCCATCGGTCACCGAGGAGGGCGGAGACGATGAGGAAGAGGATGACCAGGTCGGCGGGGGCAACGACGGAGCCGTCGCTGGAAAAGAGCTCCAGTGTGTCGCGGGTCAACACGCTTCCGCCCTCAACACGCTCTTGTCCACCTTTGACCAGGCTCAACCTTGGTTTATCTTCTGCTTGCGCCCCAACGACGCACAGCTCGCTGCTCAGGTTGAGACCCGGTCGATGAAATCGCAAATCCGGGCTTCAGGCCTCACGGAAATGGCACAGAAACTGCAGACCAGCTACGAGGTCAGGATGACCCACAAAGAGGCGTGCGAGCGGTACGCGGATGAGTTCGCTGCGAGAGGCATCCCGGAAGGCCCTGCTTACGTGGACCGATTGCAAGATCTGAAGCGAGTGATGCAGCTGAGTGACGCTCAGATGGGTCTCGGCTCAAACAGGGTAGGTCAATGTACAACTACTGGCGGTCCAGCTGACCTTCAGGTTTTCCTCTCGCACGACGTCTTTCATCGCTTCGAAGATCGCTTGCGCCAAGATGAAGGGGAAGAGCCCGCGCCCAGGCGAGACGATCAGGAGATATTGGAAAAGGAGGATCTCAAGCTCGACCCATTCTCACCCTACCATGGTGCATCATCACCGCTGCAGTCGCCGAACCTGCATCACGGCGACGCTTACGATCGGGACGGATCCAGTGTGGCGCTCCCGCTTGTTGAGCATGCTCAACCCCTTCGACAAGACTCGCCCGAACACTTCGACGACAGGCGCGGCTTCGCCCCAAGCCAACTCTCCGCCAGTCAGTTCGGCGACACTAATTCGAACTTCGGTACGGAGACCTACGCGCCCTCTCGTAACATGTTCCGCGACCTTGACAAGAAAGGCGAGAAGGACCCGCTCGATCTCGATGACGACGACGGCGAGGTGCAAGAGGAGTACAAAGAGTCGATCGCTCGCCGCCGATGGGTGTGGCTCTGTACCGTTCTCACATTCTGGATTCCCGGATTCCTGTTGCGGAAAGTCGGCAAGATGAAGCGGGAGGATATCCGACAAGCGTGGCGGGAGAAATTGACCATCAACTTGATCATCTGGTTCATTTGTGGCTGCGCCATCTTTGTCATTGCTATCCTCGGCATGCTCATCTGCCCCACGCAGAACGTTTTCTCGAATGCGGAGCTTGCCAGTCACAACTACAAGGACAACCCGAACAACGCCTTCGTCGCTATTCGAGGAGAGGTGTTCGAGCTGTCCGAGTTTTTGCCAACCCATCTCACTGCGGTTTCGGTCGTCCCCGGCAAAGCGGTCATGCAATACGGCGGTCTCGACGCTTCAAACTTGTTCCCGGTTCAGGTCAGCGCGCTCTGTGGCGGTACAACGGGGGCGATCAGCCCATACGTTACCCTGGACTCGACCAACACGACCGACCCTTTCATGAAGTACCACGATTTCCGCGCGTCCACGAATGACTCGCGGCCGGACTGGTACGAGGAGATGATGATTATGATGCGCTATCGATTCCGGGCTGGATTCATGGGTCACACGAAGAAGGACATCAAGAGCATGGCGAACTCGGGACGAGCAGTCGCGATCTACGATGGATTGGTCTACGAGCTCACGACGTATATTCGGCAGAATGGTGGCGGTCTGCGTGCGCCTGACGGAGTCAATCTGACAACCGAAGACCAAGCCGATCGGCAATTCATGGCGGATCAGGTCGTTGAGATCTTCACGTACAATTCGGGCAAGGACGTCACACAGCTCATCAACAACCTGGCCTCGACAATAGGTCACGATGTTGTGAACCGGCAGACGCAATGTCTCCGCAACCTTTTCATCATCGGCAAGGTGGACACCCGAGATTCCGCCCAATGTCAATTCTCGACATACATCCTGCTCGCGCTTTCCTGCGTTATGGTCGCCATCATCGGCTTCAAATTCTTGGCGGCCCTACATTTCGGCTCGGCCCGGGCCCCGGAAAATCACGACAAGTTCGTTATCTGCCAGGTGCCATGTTACACCGAGGGCGAGGAGTCGCTTCGCAGGACTATCGATTCGCTCGTCAAGCTCAAGTACGACGACAAGCGAAAGCTCCTGCTCGTCGTCTGCGATGGTAACATCAAAGGTTTCGGTAACGATAAACCGACGCCGGCGATTGTGTTGGACATCCTCGGTGTTGACCCGAACGCCGACCCGGAACCTCTCAGCTTCCAGTCGCTGGGCGAGGGCGCCAAGCAACACAACATGGGCAAGGTCTACGCTGGACTGTATGAATGCGCGGGACACGTCGTGCCTTACCTCGTCGTCGTCAAGGTCGGAAAGCCGAGCGAGAGACCGAAGCCGGGGAACCGAGGTAAACGGGACTCGCAGATGATCATCATGCACTTCCTCAACAAGGTGAGCCGAGCGCAGATGTTCTTGATCTTGCGCTGATGTCAGATCCATTTCAACGCGCCGATGAACCCCCTGGAGCTGGAGATGTACCATCAGATCAAGAACGTCATAGGTGTCAACCCGAGCTTCTACGAATACTTGTTCATGGTTGACGCCGATACGACTGTGGAGTCGTTGTCCCTGAACCGATTGGTTTCGGCGTAAGTTTACTGCGGTCTTACGCATCGAGCACCTCTGACAATAGCATGATGCACGACAAGAAGATCATCGGTGTATGCGGAGAGACCTCGATCGCCAACGCCAAGCAATCGATCGTGACAATGGCGCAGGTATACGAATACTTCATCTCGCATCATCTCGCCAAAGCATTCGAATCACTCTTCGGCTCGATCACTTGTCTCCCCGGTTGTTTCTCGATGTACCGACTCCGCACGCCTGACACGCACAAGCCGCTCTTCATCTCTAACCAGATCATCCACGATTACTCGGAGAACCGTGTCGACACGCTGCATCTCAAGAACCTGCTCCATCTGGGAGAAGATCGGTACTTGACCACGTTGGTGTTGAAACATTTCCCGACATACAAGACGAAGTTCGTCCGTGATGCGCACGCTGAAACTGTCGCGCCCGACTCGGCGAAAGTCCTGCTCTCGCAGCGACGTCGATGGATTAACTCGACCATTCACAACCTGGCGGAGCTGGTCTTCCTGGACCAGCTCTGTGGTTTCTGCTGCTTCTCGATGCGCTTCGTCGTGTTCATCGACCTGCTGTCGACAATCGTCGCGCCGGTGACAGTGGCCTATGTAAGTGTCACAGTAAATTGGTGCGACTTAAGGCTGACTCCAGATCGGCTACTTGATCTATATGGTCGCCGGTGAAGGCAGGACGATACCGACGTTGTCAATCATCATGCTTGCGGCGATCTATGGCCTTCAAGCTTTGGTCTTCATCTTCCGAATGCGATGGGACATGATAGCATGGATGATTTGTGAGTGCCGCGTACAAATTCCGAGTCGTCCGGCCGTGCTAAGTATAGTCTACATCCTCGCCATTCCCGTCTTCTCCTTCTTCTTGCCGCTGTACTCATTTTGGAAGATGGACGACTTCAGTTGGGGTTCGACGAGATTGGTCGTCGGAGAGAAGGGCAGGAAGATTGTGATACACGTGAGTCCTGCTGCGCTTGCGCCGCTGGCCCTCGTTGACGGTCAGGACGAAGGCAAATTTGACCCCAAAGCTATCCCGCTCAAGAGCTGGAACGACTACGAGTGAGTATTTCATCGCTTTCGTGACCAAGCGCGCGTTGACCGGCAGGAATGAGTTGTGGGACCAAGAGTCGAATAAGTCGCTCGGCAGCCTTTTACCGCCGCAGAAGAACGAGTACGGCTCGCGGACGCCATCGGCGTACGGCGGTTTCGACGGATTCGATCAACCGCGGTCTCGAGGTATTTCACCAGCTGGATCTTACGCCGACCTTCGCGCACGTTCGGAATACGGCCCGCCGCAACTCCCAATGGGCCACATGTCGATGGCCGGCGGTAGTCCGATGAGCGGGATGATGCCCCTGGCGCCGGACAACCGGTCCTTCTACGGCGGCGGCACCCCTTCGTTCTACGGCGGCGATAACCGGTCAGGATCGTTCTACGGTCAGCCAATGCTTGAGCATCGTGCGTCGGCCTACTCTCTCGCAGGCACCCAGCAGCCCGGATTCGACCGCTCGTCATCGTACGGCTTCAATGTGGATGCCGGACATCGCGCATCGAGCTACTCCTACGCGCAATCTGTCCCACTGCCGCAATCGCGCCCTGTATCGAACTTTTTGCCTGAGGTCAACGTCGAGACTCAGCCCATTGGTCTAGGCGCGCAGGGTATAACGGACGCGCAGCTCGAGAGTAGCATTAGAAGGATTTGCGTAGGGGCGGACCTCGATACGTTGACGAAGAAGGGAGTGAGGAAGCAGCTCGAGGAGGAATACGGGGTCAGCTTGTCGGCGAGAAAGGAAAGCATCAACAGGATCATCGAGCGGGTTTTGGCTGGTGAGTGGCTTTGGCAAGGATGGAGGTGATAGCGCTGATGAGCAGAGTGATGACGATGATGTGAATGACGACGACGACGACGACGATGAAGACGGACACTGATACGATTATGGACAATCTGCTTCCATTGACAGACGACACTGCGACGTGTTACGGACGGAGCTTTTAGCATGACGCTTACGCATGACCACTGAGCTATGCATGATGGATATGTTTCGCGGCTGCTCTGGCCCACTGACGGACGGGCACTAGCCAGACTGGGGTCCTTTCGGACATGGTCATAACGATGACCGGAGTCGCCGCGGTCTGCCTGACGACGGGCGGGAGGGGTTGCTCGACGACATGCCGTGTACGCCGAGTGCTTCGAGTCTAGCTGTGATGCACGGGGGCACGCGGGAGTCTGACCGTTGTGATGCATGCACAAAGCTCTGTGCGCGGTGTACGGTGTGCTTACATGCTTTTTACCCTCTCTGCCGCACCTTCATATCGTCTGCGACGGCCCACCTACTGTGGCCAGATCTTTGGCATTGGATCCCTACTGATCAATCAACACTCTCCACCGACACAACCGCATCGCTGATAGCGTAATGGTGCACACAGACGATCTTCCCAACACCCCTGCGAAAGTGTTGACTAGCTCCCGCGCACGCAACGTCAGCCGAGCGACGCCACGAGTCGCGCCCAAGATAGAGTATCGAGACCCCGACACGCCATCGCCGTCGCCCTCATCTGGCTCCGATGATGGAAGCGTCTACCAAGAGGCGAACAAGTCAACACCCGACGTCGACGACTTGAAGCCAGTCATCAATGAAGACGAGCCCGATTCTCCGCCGTCCCCTTCGAAAAGGAGAAAGACCAGCAGTGGCCCCAACCGTAGAGCAAGCGGCTCCGGGTCTCCCAAAAAGGTCACTCCGAAGAAGCAAGGCGCGAGCGGCGGGGGAAGGGCCCGAGCATGGACGACCGAGGAGGACTGGAAGCTCTTCCAGCACCTGTATCCGAGGGTCACGCCCAACTGGGCCGAAGTCGCTCGCGACATCGGACGCGACGCCAAGGTGAGTACAGCAGCGGGTTGAGTGGCGGAGTGGCGACTGCGAGGTGGCTGACGAGACAGTCGTGCTCGAACCGAATGGCGATCCTCAACAAGCGTATCCCGACTGCGATCAAAGGGATTAGCGGGCAGTAGTTGGACTCTGCTTGGTAAAGGGACGCGGCGTGCGGTGTACATCTGCAAAACTTAGGCTGGACCTGATAAGATCTACGTTTCCGGGATGGGATCAATCTGGTAGCGGGCCAAGGAGCGGCCACTTCGTTCTACATGTGCACATCATATCATACCGTACAGTATCAAATATGCAGAAGTCGCGCGTGATGCATGGACGGAGACTAGGGGGCTGAGAAGCTTCCACCAGCGTTGTACTATCGGCGTCCCGGGCCGTGAAGTCTGAGGGCCGCGGCCGTACGGCGTTCCGGCGAACATCGATGCCTTTGTGGTCCGCCCGTTGCCAAGGAGACTTGTCGCCCGGTGACGCAAAGCTCCTTGACATTACGCTCGAGCGTCGCCTGCGTAGGCACTTGAGAGCTGTTCAAAGGTCCTTCACCTAGCAGAGTAGTATGATCTTAGCCATCTGCCTACTCACTTGACGCTTCACTCGTTTCGCCTTCCAGCAAAAATCGAGCGAGCCCTGCAACCGACATCTCCGGATCAATATGCCCGCCGAAACGCCTTCAAAGACATCGAGACCGATCAAAAAGCCATATAACATCACCGCCGCCATGATCCCGTCAGCCAAGACTGCGCAGGTCGCGAACGGCCCCTCAGCCGCTGGTGCCCCTCCGTTCCCCAACGACTCAGCAGACTCAGTCCCGCCAAAGTCCGAGATGATGTCGGTGTCAGAGCCCAAGGCGGCGGGTGCGGCGACCGGCAAAAGGAGCAAACAATCGAAATCGGTCGGAGACGGGCTCAAAGCCGGCACCTGGAGTGCCGAAGACGACTGGCAGCTGTTCCTCGAGCTCCATCCCAAGGCTGCACCCAACTGGCCAGCGATCTCCCACAAGATCCAGCGCACCCCCAGGGCGAGTCATCAGACTGGAAACAAGTCCCTCCGGCTAACGGCAGTCTTGCAAACATCGCTACGAGCTGATGACGAAGAAGCTGGAGGGGATCATCAAGGGTGGCATGGGGGGAGTCTGAGGGAGACGTGCCCATCACCCGCCGTGGCAGTCATTTTGCCTATTCAGGATGCACTTCGATTCATAAAGCAGACGAAATTCCCAATGTTCACGACTTGATGGACCTACTGGCCGCGCTTTGCGACTTATCTAAATCCCGAAATGAACCGCTGCGAATAACGCACCGCCAGTACACCGTTGCCCCGCAGGCCTCCCCATCACGCCCGTCTCGCCTTCAACACCTCCAGTTTGTTCCGATACATCTCCGCCTTGATCTTCATCTCCGTTCGCAACGTCCTCCATTGCCGAAACGCTTTCTGTGAAGATGTCATGCTCCGCTCCTTCTGGGCCTCCTGCCTGACAAATGATGTATACGCATCCTCATCTGCCCCAGGCTCGGGCGTGACGGGCCGATCGAGCCCGGCCAAAGTCAGCATCGAAGCGTTGCTGCGCCTCAGGAGGTTGAGGGACTTAGTCGTCCCGACCGGCTGTGTATCGGCCAATGCCTGCCTCTCGCGTGGGGCGATGCTCTCCTCGGGCGAGGGGCTCGGCTTGAACGCCGAGGGTGGAAGCTTGTGACCGGTGAGTCTGTTGGAGATGGACCGCAGGCGGTTTAGTGTGGGCGGGGACTTGGAAAGAGACCATGCGGGCGGGGAAGAAGGAGTGGGCGTCGCAGCGGTGTCGGCCCTGGACAGGAGCAGGAAGTCGACCGATCCTGCCCGTCAGCAGCCCCAAAGTCATTGAGCTGCTGACGTACGGGAGAAAGGGTTGTAGCTTCTAGAGGAGCCGCGAGTTTCGCCGTCCAATGCTGTGCTTGCATCATGATTGAAGCCTCGCGGATTGGCCCGTCCTTGAAGAGGTGGTCGAGTTTCTCGGGCAAGGTGACCGGACTCGAGCGTCCACCCGGCTTGCCCGACAGGATCAAGCGCGGAGTGAGCGAGTCCAGCCGCAACGGAGGGATAAGGCAAGCCCAGCCTGGGCGCTTGACTTTGGTCCTGGAAAGTGGCGCTTTCGAAATAGGCAACCCCGTTTGAACACTCCGGCGCATGAGGATACAGCGGAGCAGCCAGGTACGTGGACCTAGAGGTGTTCAATGCCAAGTCGATCTCCTTTGTCGACTGTGGGAAGCGATGCTTCGGTGGGAATATGTACTTTTGAGGGAAGCGATACTCGACATCGTATGATTCTGAACTTGAGGTGAAGTGGGCCAGCGGCCTGTTCATTGATGGCTCTTCGACAGGCGAGATGGGTCCTAGCTCGCTTTCGGTCGACTCGTGGGTTCGTGCGCGTGTGTTCAGGCAAACGATTGCAGGCGGTGTGGCACCGGAATCCCTCGGGGGTTGTGATACCATGCCAATGTCGGTCTGGGAGTTCATTCCGGGTGTGGACAATCGCGGTGTACCGATCGAGGGGACGATGGCGTCCTGGACGATTCGCAGCCACGCGGCGTCCTGCTCCTGCTCAGCCTCATCGTTGACGAGCTTGGTGATTTCCTCGTCCCGGATCCGTCGAGAGTCTTCGAAGCATTCCAAAGTGCGCTGGGCAATCAAATATCGCTCCACGGCGTGCGAGTTCATGTCGCGCTTGTAATCGATGTGGGACTGACGCTCCGCGCGGACGATTCTCGCGGTGCTCTCGCACGTCGGCGAGGTCGTGTCATTCGTCATTCGTCCAGTGACAAGTTGTATGAATTCGAGGAGATCACTTCGCGCCGCATGGACGCCGCTCCACGTGCCATCACGGGCGGCAAGGAGCTCGTTGTGAAAGCCGATGTTGTGTAAAAGGGATAGGTCGAAGTCGTCCTGCAAGGGCTGTGACGATGATGACATGGGCCCGCCAGAAAGCAGTCGAGACGGGTGAGGCGCGGTACATTGTCCGCGATATGGCAGCTGGATCAGGCCCACCTTGAACCGAAGGTTTGGTGCGGCGCTGAAGAGGTCGAGCATGTCATTCGATTCGATGGGGAGGGTGGACAGCTGTCCCTGGAAGTATGGACCTGCAGGTACGACCAGCTGGCTGGGCTCCTCCGTATGAAGATTTGAGTCGAAGAAGGCAGAGTGGCCTTGCTGGATGATGTCGTGGGCGAAGGGCGCTTCGGCGGCGAGCTCGCTGATAGGTGTCGGGGGAAAGATGGTCTCGACTGTAGTCACTACTGGTGTTGTCACCGTGATTTCGAGGCGGCTGCCTGCCGCGGGGCCGGGCGTAGCGAGCATGTTCGTGACGCTTTCGAACGATATGACCTCGCGCCGCAGACATCGCGCGCAAACACAGTCGGAGAGACCGTCTACCTCTTCGTGCCTCGGGTCGGACGGTAGCGCGGCAGCGAGATCCTCCCTCCACGCGTCGAGTGCGACCTCCTTGTAAGGGCGCTTTGGGTCGGCCATGGGACGTCCACCCTCGTCAAAGGTGCCTTGGTCGGTGTGGTATATCGGGATGACGTTGACGTCCGCGCTCGAGGCATACGACGGCAGGCTCTCTCGCATCCGGACGATCTCAGGATCTGGGACGAACTCGACGCGGGCGTTCGGCGGCGGGATCCAATACGTTTCGGGCTCGTGCTCCTTCCTCAGCCGGTGTTTCATTCTTCGCATCTCCTCGAAAGACACACCCGGGATTAGCGCCCAGCCAGAGCCCCGTTGACGGGCTACATGTGAGCTCTGGAACAAGACCTGAAGACATTGCACCTACTTTTTGGCCCTTGAGCAGCCGCACGCGCTCCGGGCAAGAGAGTCGTGGCGGGCGGAGCGACAGGGGATTCATCCGGGTTTGACGAGATATTGCTTGGGTCGAGAGTAACGGTTGGAGGAAGCTCATGCGCTCTGGCTACATGTGCACGAGTAGCCGTTGACACTGCAGCGATCTCGGGGGATTCTCCGGGCTGTCAGTCAGCGTCTCCTACCTGAGTTGATCACCTCGGCACAATTGGCGGACTTACACTCGTCGTGATGCCCATGCGTCCCGAGCGCTGCTTGCTGAGGCCCACTGGATGCATGGAGGAAGTGACGAACGCCGTATCTTCAAGCGATCTTTGGATTGAGTAAGGAACCCTACTCTGGGGGTGTCGCGGTGTGGAACCCCGAGGGTGTATGGGGGCCGCAGGCAAGAGACGCTGTTCGTTGACCTCGATGACCGGTATGACTGGCGTACTGCAAGTGCTGTTGTTGGTGGAGTGATTGTTGTCACCATCGGGAGCCACAGGGACCACGCTGATACCTTCGGGGAGCACGACCTGCGGCGTCGAGGTCGAACTTCCGCATGGGATACCGACCATCATGAAAGGGTATCAGGGTATCGACACGGTGAGGATATCATTTGACTGCTTTGAGCTCGGGCGCGGGGTTTTATCATGACACTCTTGCAGAAGCAACCATGGCGAGCCATGCAGGGTCGGTTGTCAGCTGGCGATCGCATCCGCCCAAACAGCGGCGCGCGACTCGGTCGGTCGGAAGCCATGACACACGGGTCAGACTTCTGGAAACGCAATCTGGGTCATTTAGCGCGTGCTTGATGGGGAGAGTCTGTTGTGAGTGCACAGTGATTGCGCCGGTATAGCATGGAACGTGCGCTATACTCGCACGACAGTTGCAGCAGATCGGACCAGACAGCGATTCTCATTGTCGATATCTTTGCATTACGCCCGACTAGGTTGAAACTGGGCGGATCCACGCGTTTGGGGGTGCACTCGAGATCGAACTTCGCGCTGTCGATAGGGACGAGAAACTCTCTGCGATCGCTGATGGAGGACCAGCAATTTCCCACCTTCAAGCTTAAGCCCATCATCACGCGATCGAACGTCGCGCCTGCTGAAATCCGCACGACGCTGAGACATCGTATTTGAACGATCCTTCACGTACCCTGGGATCTACCTGTCTCCATCTTAGAATAGAACGAGCTCTCGTGCATCGGCCTGTATCATTGACCAAAACAGGTGAGTAAAGGTCACATCATGAGCATAGCAATCCGGTATCTCATGACGCGTTGACGAGGCGCTCAGATCCAGCAAGATCCGGCGGCTTGTGCCGCTCACTGCCCAGTTATCCACCGGCACGGCGAAGACCTCGCTCTGCATTTGTGGTCCACGCCGAGGCCTGCGAGTCATGTGTCGAGCGACAGCAAAGCCGGGTCCCTGGACTATGGTTGCAGCCGCCTGCATGCAGCTCTGAAGATGCAGATACTCACAAGCTTGTCAGATGGGACTCAAGGTTTCAGGAACAAGCGGTTGCCTTGGCTGCCACGTGGCGTCACGTCGCACTCCAGGCAACAACAACAACCCACCAACGGAACCTGGCAAACATCACACCCAGTCTCCTACCCGTCTCCTGGATCACGCACCCTAACGACTATACACTACACGACTCTCCCATCTTCTCTGACATAGACACTGTTGCCCACTCCAACACTCCATCAGAGACTCGTACACGCTGACGCGCGTCCGCCTCGCCTCACACTCATTTTGATCACGACCGGCCATCATCTCCTTCCCCGCCCGCAGCCTGAAACCCCGTTCCTGCCTTCCGACTTTTGCACCGCCGACCCAGCGGGAGCACCATGCAAGTCGACATCCCCTCTCCTCAGTCTCCGGGACTCTCGCATCACATCTATCACCTCACTCAGACCATCGACGACGTTGTCTACCGATATTCGACTGATTCGGACCGCGGTACGCCAAGGGAAGGGATTTACGCCCAGGACGGCCTTTGGGACGACGACGAGCTCTCGTCCGAAGCGACGACAATTCGACCGAGCTCGGGCTCGACCTTCGGCCATCACTCCAGCAGGAGGCAGAGCCGCCCGGGGCCGACTCCTCCGGCGAGCACCAAGGCGCGTAGCCGGAGTGGCACAGTGACATCTGCTGCTCGACCTGAGGAGAAGAGCGGCATGTGGACTTGGGGGAAGAAAGCCGCGGCTCCAGCCACGTCCGTGCCTGTGCCGATGCCGGAGGCAAGAGCAGAGGTCGTGACGCAGCCGAAGGGCTTGGAGAAGAAGAAGAGCAAGAGCTTGCTGCGGGGCAAAGGACGTCGAGGGGAGCTGAGCGTGAACGTCTCGCCGGGGGATCCAGACGAGTCGGTGAGTACACTGGTCAGACTTTGATCTGTACTCACCCTAGTTCGAAGTGCCCCCACCACTGCCGCCCACCCCCGCATCGTACATGACCCACTCTTCACCAGCCGTTTCTACCGCCTCCGTGATGACCCCCGCTTCATATCCCACTCGGCTAGAAGTGACGACCCCGGACACGCCCGCCCTAGACAAAGGACCTAAATCGTCTTGGCGCAGAGGTATGAAGAACATCTTCAAGTCCAAGTCATCTGTCGCGCTGCGCGAAGCGTTTGCAAACGTCGACCCGAATCGACCTCCTCTTCCTCAAGGCGGGCTGCCCTCGAAACCATCACAGCACGCGCTCGGCAAGCCATTCTCGTCGTCCACCCCGCCGATGCCGTCGGCTGCACCAAAAGCACGAGATACGATGTGGTCGTTCTATTCCAACAGCCCCCTTTCGCCGCCTCCCTCAGCCTTGGGCGAATCCTTTGGCCTTCCCTCTCACCCTTCGCTGCCGGCCGACCCTTTCGCCTCGTCGCTCGATCTGTCCTCGAACCGGATCCCACACTCCCCGTCAGTATCTCCCGCTGTGCCGCCAAAATCTCGTCTGAGCCGCAACTCGCCCAGTCTCCGGGATCTCAAGCAGTTCCTGGCACCTTCCAAGCCGTCTCTGACGAAGGCGAAAAGTCTCGCAAATATACGCGAAAAGGCCGCGCTGCCTGCTAGCGCACCGCCGACTAGGACTGAGTACCCGCAGAACGAGACTGTCAAGCGTGTTAGCTCTGTGCTTCTCAGTTCGACAAAGCATCGCGAGACGTCCGTCGACGAGGAGCCCGTTCGACGACCTGCATTGCTCCGTCCGACCCTCAGCCGGATACCCACCGAGTCGCCGCCCTTGCTTCCGCCAAATCCGCCTTACTTCCCGACCTCATTCCTGCCGACCAAATCAGGACTGAGCACACCGTCATCGATAGCGTTATCGATCGACACTGCGCTGGACAGCCCTAGCCTGGACAACCCGCCGCCCACATCCCCACTGCCCGCCTTGCCGTTATCGTCGCCAATGTCACCCATGGGCTCAGCGACCGTACCGATCAAGCGAAGTGGATCTAGCGCCGTCTTGTTACCTCGATCTCGGTCCACTAGCATGTCACTGAAAGCGCCGCCCACCAGCTCGAGTTTCTTCGATCTGTACGAGCAGCTGGGCATTTGGCCGACACCGTCCGACAAGGAGACTGCATCGCCGGAGAAGAGTCCAGAAGTCAAGACGAAGGAGTTGCAGTCGATGACCAACGAGGAGACGAACCAGAAGCTTACCGTATCCAATTCACCTTCGGCCACCTTCTCCGCTGGCAGCTGGGAAGCGGCCATCTCGGCGTTCCCCCTCGTCGATGATATACCTGCTCCAGGCAGCATGTCCATGGACTTTGGTCAGCCACAGATGGCTGACCAAGACCTACACCTCGCACCCGCGCCGTACACATCATTTTTCGATGCCGATGGCGATATCTCGATGACCAGCAATATAGCCGTGGGAGGATCGACGTGTTCTCTGTCCACCGAGGGACACGATTCGTCGCACCGCGCCGCGCAAGGCTCCTCCCCCAAAGGCAAGGGCGTCAACCCTGCCGCTTCCACCGGCTACTCTTACGCTAGTCTCGGCTTGGGTCCGATCCGCAACAGTGGCTCGAACAATAGCTCCGGCTCACCTAGTAGAGACGAGCGGAGATCCCATGGCGATGGGAAATGGTTCGACGGTACATCCGGGAGATCTAGCCAATCGTCCAGTGATGACGAGGATGATCAACCGCTATCGAAGCTGCACCCTGAAGCTCATGTCGTGCAGGAACAGGCTGCAATCAAGCGGCGCGCAACGAGGAAAGCTGCCAAAGCCCGAGCAAAGGGTCGCAATCCGGGTGGAGACATTCGTTGGGATGGCGAGGGGGGAGTCCCTGCGGATGCTTTGCGCACAAAGCTGGAAAGTATGTTGCTCACCAAGGAGATGCGCGTGTACAACTGGCAGCTGTCTCAAGGGCACGCTGTCGCGTCTAGCTCCACACAGAGGGATCAATTGTACTCTGCTGGAGGGCTTCGACCCGTGCGGAGCTTCACGGATCCGCATCGATCAGAAGTGATTGCACCGGCCGTTCAGCGCAGTCAAACCGTCAAGAGAGATTCGGAGAGGAAAGACCGGCCGGCGATGGTCCCACCAATCTTGACGACGGCCTCGCCAACTGGTGGAGCTCCGCCCTTGCCCATCTCGCAAGCAGCTGGGCCATCACGCCACACCACGCTACGCAAGCACGATGCGTATAGCAAGTCGTCTCCCACACAAGGATCTTTCTCAGGCTCGGTCCGCGACGGACCGTCACCAACATCTTCTTCACACCACACCAATAGTCGCACGCACGTCCCATCTGGCCCGAATGTCACGCGGAGCAACACGGCCGCGACGTCTCGCTCGGCGACCTCGCGCACGCGATCTCGAGCCATGTCCAACGCGGCCAGTACGCAGCAACCGGGTTCTGCGCCGCATGCCCGGGCGGTCACCGAACCCATTCCGCAACGGAGACAGCACGGTTTGAGCGCGAATGCGTTCATCGGCAGCATGAACGGGAGGAGGATCGTGCTCGAGCTATACCCGGAGACCACCGCTCGGGATGTTCTCCACGCTTCGCATTCGAGGGGCGAGCTGCCAGAACTCGCAACGGGGACCAACTGGGCTGTAGTGGAGATTTTTGCTGAACTCGGTTACGGTGAGTTTCACCACGAGCGCTTGGACTTTGCTTACGCCAGAACGCCAGATACGAGAGTATGAGCCGCTGCAGGCTGTACTGAAGGGCTGGGATACAAATGGACGTTCTAATTGCTTCGTCTTCAGACAGTCGAACACCGCGACTGCAACTTGGACGAGGGTGAGTCTTGAACTCGCCGGGACTGCAGGCGTGGGCTGATGGCAGTCAATCCCAAGGAGCGCCCCTTTCCTCGGCGGATACGTGCAATACGAGACCAGAAAGGGCAAGTGGTCCAAACGCTTCTTGGAGACACGAGGCGGTCAGGTCTTCCTGTCGAAGAACGACAAGGTTAGCTGAGTGCGCGCGCAGAGGGTCGAGAGGATGCTGATGAGCAGAACAAGGAGGAGATGCAGATCAACACCATGTTCCACGACGTGCACTTTATGACCCGGTCGTACAACTCGCCCAAGCCGTTCGTGTTCGTCATGAAGCGAGGTGGGCTTGGTGTAATGATTGGTCGCGCAATCCGCTGATCAGCAGTCGAGCCCGCCAGCTCGTTCGAAAACCCCAATGACTATCTGCACGTGTTCTCTGCTGAGGAGAGTATCGGGTGGAAGCTTCTTTCAGCGATTTACGATGCGAAGGTGGGTTCCGCAATGATGACGTCGACGTTCGCGCTAAGAACGCAGAGTCACGCCATCGCGCAGAGTAAGCCTCAGCTATTGATGGGCGCGTCGCAAGCGGTACATCGGCGGCCCACAGCTAAGACGGAAGGGCCGTACATTGACCTCGAAAAGAGGCCTGTGGAAAAGTCAGCGTTCACCGGGAAGGGTCTATTGCGTATTTGATCTGACCGCTGTGAGAAATCACGGGGATGCGCAGGGGTCGGATGCGAAGGGGGATGGGCCGCGCATTGTATCGCTTGTAGCCAACGGACACTTTAACGGAACCTCGACGAACAGACTGTCATCATGCAATGATAATGCCCAAAGTACAACTCGTAGCCACTGTAACGCTGTCTATGGCTCCACTTTGACCAGGCTTTGCCACCCCTCTCTAGCCCAGCCCTTTGCCCCAGCACGAGCCACGTCAAGGTCGATGCCCGCCGCGTCCCTCGCCTCGCGGACCTCTTGATCGCCATACAGGGCCTGCTGCACGCGATCCTGCTGCCGCGCCTCCTCTTCTCCCGACGCGATCCAGAATCGGCGGAACCGCGGATCCCGCTTGATCGCCGTGCGGGTGAGCTTTGAGAGCCGGACGGTGTTTTGGGTGTTGACCAGTGTCGGGATCAAGGTGGAGATGTCCTGGCTGGGGGAGGGGAGTGGAAGGTAGGTGTATAGAAGCGGGAGGAGCAAGAGGCCGATGCATCGCAAGGTATATATTGCGCTGGCGAGCTGGCATCAGCCTCTGAGCACGCGTCACTTTTTACAGCAGGGTCTGGCAGAAAACTCACATGCAAGCAGTCTCCCTTATTCGGAGACAAGTCCCAGACGTACCTCGCGGCCAGATCGGCAATCCCCATCCCGCCCAACCCCGCCCCAGCTGCCGTCCTCCACTCCGCGGCGCGAAGACCCGCATCAGGCCCACCGATGGTTCTCCAGCCAATCACACCCAGGAGGACCGCTTCGCCCACATACGGCGCCAGCACGAGGGGTACCGAGTAGATCAAAAAGTCCACCGGAGTCTGACACCACACGCATTCGAGTAATGGCTTGTGCCCGAACCGGGCGTAGCTGTAGCGGTTGTCGGCGTTCTGCAGTCGCTGCAGAAGTAGCTCTTCGAGCGGTCGCGAAGCTGCTGGGTCGGAGACGTCGCCCGCGTTGGAAGGGCCTAGCAGCACATTGCGGAGAATCGCGTTGGGCGTGAAGATCGGGAGACGGTTTGATACGAATAGGTCGAAGGGCGGGAAGGTGAGTTTGTAGAGGAACACGAGGGTGTGCACAGCGAGGAAGACCTTGAGCGGCGTGGAGAGCTCAGGGCGCGGCGAAGACGGGTTCGGGTGCGCGTGCTGGCCTCGAAGGCGACGGAGGGTGTAGTTGAGCGCTCGGGGTAGGACTGTCGGGCCGAAGAGAACGAGCAGGAGCGTGAGGGGCGACCTGTATGCAAGGATAGTGTCTATGATCATCATGCTGGGCGCTCGCTATCCGCGATCTCAACTCCGACTGCTGCAGACGTCGAGGTCGTGCGATGGACGGAGCTCGAACTGACGCGTTGCGCCGCAAGTAAGTTGAGGTGCAAACCGCGGTAGACGGCTTTGATTTTAAGCGGCCGGTTTAACCGGATCGTCAGGTCTCTCTTATCGACCTTGTCCATCGCACGGCACTGGCGTCCACAGATGCTTTCTCTACCAGTGATAGACCTCGCGAATGATCCGCCGGCACTACAGGCCGAGCGTATCCGCTCGGCGCTCGGGTCCATCGGGTTCTTCGAAGTCCGCAATGCGGGGCTGAAGCCGGAGGAGATTCAGCGGATGTTCGAGCTGGTGCGTAGACACTGCCTGAGCGGATCGTATTCACCGCGGCGAGGCGTTGTGCATGATCTCCGCAGTCCGCGCAGATGTGGCCTAGTACTCTCCGTGCCGCTTGCTCATTTGCAGTCGAAAGAGCTCTTCGCGCAGCCCAAGGATGTCAAGGAGTCTTATCCGGCCAACGAGATTGGTCTCGGCTACTTCAAGCCGCACGAGCAGGCGCTTGGCGTGTACAAGCGCGACAACAAGGAGTCAGTTCGGATTCAGACCTTTGGCAGGAGTATGCACTGAGCTGCAGGGCCTTCCTGTACGGCCGGCAATCCGCTACGACCGAGCAGCCGATGCCGCCGCCGTTCGAGGCCAAGTCGGGCGCCGAGGGCGAGCTCAAGGCGTTCTACCGGACTTGTCACGAGACAAGCGAGCGGCTCCTCGAGCTCTTCGCTATGGCCCTGGACGTACGCTCGCGCGCCATTCCGATAGCCGATTGAAAGCGTGTGCTGATCAGCAGCTTCCTTACGAGCATTTCCGGAAGGCGCACTCGTTTGGAAAGAACACCGCGACGTCCATGATCCACTACCCGCCCATCCCGCTCGCGGAACGTGACCACGCAGTCCAGAGCGATATACGTTCAGGAGGTGGGTGTCATTCCCCGCCCCGACTTGGCATGAACGTGCGTCGCGCATGGATGCACTGACTACCAGAACACAAAGACTGGGGCACTCTGACCATGCGTGAGTCGACATTTTGGACTCCGTTGGCGACGTCGGACCATGCTAACATCAAGTCTTCCAAGTACCAGGGGGTCAACCCGGTCTACAAGTCTTCCTGCCCCAATCATACGTCCCCGACGCATCACCTGTAGACACGCTCAACACCTCCGAATACGCCGTCGAGGGCGACTGGGGGTGGTATGACGCGCCCATCCCGCCTCTTGGCGGGTTCCTCATCAACGTCGGGCTTGCCATGGAGCTGTGGTCCGGCGGCGCGTACAAGGCAACACTGCACCGCGTCGTGTTCCCACCGGCGAAAGCGGGGCAGGCACTGGAAAGTCGATACTCCATCACATACTTTGTGCAGCCGGACGACGAGGTCGAGATCCGGCCGGTGCTGGGCGAGGGCAAGGAGGGCCCGGGGATCACGTCGAAGGAGCTGTTCGGTGGCAAGCTCAAGGAGAGCCTGGAGCGGATCAAGGCGATGCCGCCGAGGGTAGCTGTGGTGTGAGTGACTCCAAGGATAATCGTGAGGACAGAGTGGGCGGGACGTGAGAAGGTCAATGTCAAGTCTCAAGTTGTACACGAAGACCAAGAGCACATGCATGCTATGTGCTGGGGCTACTACTGTATTATACATACACGCTGACATGGCCGACTCAGCCCGAGACCGACGGAATTAGTCCTTGTGCCTCGGCTCCTTCACGTACACGTTCCGCGTCCAGCCGTCGCTGGACGTGGTGATCCGTCGTTCGAGCGTGTAGTTGCCGAGCTTGGGCAGGACCACAGCCCAGAGCAGCCAGTACACACCGCCGGCAGCGAGAATTCCGATGCCGATCACGCAGTGCAGCCAGTATGGCAGCGACTGGTACTGGTTCTGATCGGGCGTCTCGGGCGGGACGAATGGCGCGACGACGAGGTACACATTGGAGAGGAAGAAGAAGCCCGCGGCGGGGAGAGTCGCCTTGAAGGGCGGGTACCAATTGTACTCTTCTCGGTGGAAGTACAGCCAGATGAGACCGAAGCCGACAAACGAGTTGACCACGGCGAGCGGGTACGAGATGACGTTGAGGACTGCGTTGGTCAGCTTTGTGCTCACGGGCGAGAAGAAGAACACCTGTACTCACTCAGGTTGTAGGCGTCTCCGGGTGGCGGGGCCAACATGATGATGACCGAAACGAGCCAGTGCTCGAACAAACCCGTGAAGGGCGCGCCGAAAGGCTTGTTGCTGGCGAAGAAGCTCGACCACGGGAGGATGCCCTCTCGACCGAGTTCCTGCACGATTCGACCTTGCGAAAAGATGACTGACAATACGTTGCCGAACGCCGAGAGCGCGACAAACACGCTCAACGCCCGCTCTGCCTTCTCTCCCATGACATTACGGAAGAACGAGGCGGCGAGGATCCGTCCACTCGACAGGATCTCCTCACGTGGCACGGCGGCGAAGTAGGCAATGTTGGCGAGCATGTACAGCACCGCGACGAGGCCGAGTGCAAGCGGAGCGGCGATCTTGAGCGTCCTGACCGGGTTCTTCGCCTCGGCGAGGGCGTAGTTGGCGTTCGAGTAGCCGATGTACGACCAGATGACGCTGTAGAGGGCCGTGACAACTCCGTACGCCGATCCGGACGTGTTGGCGAAGGCGTTGCTGAAGTTGTCGGGCTTCTCGTCGAGCTTGACGTGTCCTCCCAGCGCGACAAACCCGCCAATGATGATGATCAACAGGATGGCGATCTTGATGCCGCCGAGGAGGTTCTGCAGACGCAGTCCCCACTTGAGCGCCAGGCAGTGGATGAGGAATGCGGCAGTCACGCACGCGACTCCGACGCCCCGCTGGTTGAACCGGTTCACCTCGACCCGCGCCGCCAGGAGGATGTACTCGCCAAAGACGACCGAGTTGGAGCCGGCCCATCCGAGCAGGAGCGCGTAGCCGGCGTACACGCCCGTCGCGAGCAGTCGCGGCTTCTTGTACACGAATTCGAGGTAGTTCTTCTCGCCGCCGTTGCGCGGCAGACCGGTGCCGAACTCCATGTAGACGAGCAGACCCGACGCGGCGATGAGCGTGCCAATGACCCACATGAACAGCGACAGGCCGACCGAGCCGGACAGCGCGAAGATGCTGCTCGGCGTGGCGAAGATACCCGTTCCAATCATCCGGTTCATGATGCTGCATGTCAGTCGATGCCTCGGCGGATGATCGGGCGCAGCCATGTTGACGGAAGATCAAATCACACGCGACTTACAGGAACACCGCACTGGTGATACCGATCGTCTTCCTGTTCTCCGGCGCCTTGTAGATGTCGCTCTCGCTGTCGAGGTGTCCCGCTCCGACATGAGCGTCGAGGTCGTCGCTCTGCTTCTCCGCGTTGGAGTTGTTTGACGAGCCCATGGTGGTCGCGTCAGTCTTTCTGTGCAGTACCAGGGAAGATGGGTGTTAGTCAAGTGATCGACACAGGGTATAAGTACACTTCATCTCCACGCTGTGGCATCACAAAAAATACCAGACGGGTGGGCCCTCAATTCCATCATCGATTGCGTTCGCGATGCTATATTGCGTGCTCAAGACGTCTTCGACCGATTTCCTCATTCCCGTACCTTGTATTCTGACACGATTTCCATGCTAGAGCCCACGTACAGGTCGGTGCTACCGAACCAGTCTGTCATGGGACGGTCTGAGAAATTGGATCAGCGTTGAAAGAGCATGTGGAGTCGCTTGCCTTGGCGACTGCCCTGGCATTACGCCATCACGCGCGGCAGGCGGGGCAGGATCCGCAGGCTCTGGATCTGGTTGATCTCGGCCTAGATGCCAAGCGAAGCGGACATGCTTGAATGGATTCGAAGACGACGCGGCGAAGCAGCGATGGGCAGTGATGTCGACAAGCGAAAGGGACAGGATGGGCGGATTGGAAATACCGCAAGCGATGTCGCGATGGTGTGAGGGCTCGTCTTGCTTGTTGTTGCTTGGGAACCATGCGGCGCGGACGGGTCAAGCATCTGAAACGTCCGGCCCGCTCGGAGGGCTCGGATCTTGGTACATCATGGCCCAGCAGTGGACAGATCGAGACAGTGCGAAACAGTCATGGACGTGGGCGATCTTTTCGAGCTTTCCCGGCAGATTGGGCCGGTCATGGTTCAAATACTCAGCGCAGATCACCATGTTCTGTGTAGCACGCCAGCCGTGTTCGCTTCCCACGCACAGCGCCGTGAGAGAAGACTGTTGGCTTCCCGAAAAACGAGTAAACAGCATCGGAGGGCTGATTTACGTGTTGCATAAGTGTGTTGAGACGCCAAAGGTCGGAATGCTTTTCGAGACGAGTCGCTCTATCTTGGCGAAGAAGTATGTATGGTGCTGAGACTCCATTCCAGCGACGTAAGAAGGTTCATTTGAGCCAAAACGAGAGGACCTCGAGTCAGTGGATACAAAATCCGCGCAGCTGAAAGGTTGAGTGGGAGCATTAGGTGATCCGACGAGTTAGCAGGTCTCATGGGTGTTGTCTATGCGTCAGTGTCAGGTTGTAGTCCGCGCTGTGGAACGCTGCTCACCGGCTTCAAGAACTCGCTGCTTGTCTTGCTGCTGATTCAGATCCACGCGCTGCCGCTTCGTTGTCTCGTTGTCCTCACGTAGCTTGCGATTGTCGGTGCCGCGTTCTGAGGCGTTTCCTTGTGAGGTGCTAGCAAATAACCTCGCCCTCTTCGCAGACCTTGCCTTCGCCTTGTCGAGCATCGCGTCGACCTTCTCCTGGGTTTCAGCGACCTCCCAGTGGCCTCGCTCACTTGAACTCCCTCCAGACTGATCTCGAGGAGGTGAGCCAAGTCTAGGCGGGTCAACCTTTATAACGCGTTGGGACCACCCAGAACTCACCGGGCATTGGGGGTCGAGTGGGACCCTTATATGACCTCAGAAGACGATTAAGCTCCGTGGAGTATCGCGTCATATCTTCAGTATGCTTAGACAGTGACGAGACTGCATTCGTGACGAAGTGCTCGATCGTGCCGGACGTGTCCTCCCGTATGATGATGCACAGAGTTCGGTTGACGAGTTTGACTTGGAACTGCCGCTTTAGCGTTGTTCGACCCGGCAATGGGTCCAGCAGACGAGGTGGGGAGATTTTGCTCAAACGAGCCAAAGGATCTGAGCAGGCTCAGCGAAGACCGGTACCAACGCCTCCATGGGGGGACATTGAGGACGACTTTGTGTCCATCGCCCTGAGACGCCCGCTGCCGGACAGCCACGTCCAGCTCACCTCGGTATCAGGCTGTCTGCCCATAAAGAATAGGCGGATCTCAGGCTTCTCCAGGCCGATCGGTTGGGTGGTCGAGCATGCTCGTGCGAGTGCTTGTAAGACCGAGAGAGAGAGCTCCTGTCGTTCAGAGACGGCTTGGAAGGCGGACGGACCACAAGAAGCTCACCTTGACCGACGCCACACGCTCTCGCAAGATCACTTCTTTATAGCGCTTCTCGTACAGCTTCAGCAACCAGACGATCTCGTTCAATCCCTTCTTTGACTTTTCCTCCTCCCTGACCTCCTTCTCGGTATCAACTCCAGCACCGCCGGACAGCTGACTGAACTCTGCGTCCCCGAAGCATCCGGGGTCATTCGCTGCAGCTTGATGAGCCGATGCCGTGTGGTCGGTACTCGCAGCGGCTTCACCTCTTCTCTTCGCCACCTCGGGGCTCGGATAAACCTCCGCTTCTTCCAGCGTACTGGGTGCGATACTAACAAACTCGCTGACGAGGAGAAGGGTGCGCTCGGGGCCGACTTCGAGTTGGAGAATAAGGGGGACCTGCGTCTGGAGAAAGGCGTCGTCAATGATGGTCATGATGGTGCCTGTCGCGCAAGACTCGTCGGCGATAAGTGATTGAAGCTTGCCGTTGGGAGATCAAGATGGCTTCAGGTCTGTGTTCTGCAAGAGAGGGGACTTGGGAGGAAGAAGAGTGTTTACATCAACTGGGAAAACGACGAGTTGACTGGTGTATGTGTGGAGGGCCGTGCGCGTCTTTACGTCTGTGCGTCTTTGCGATGATGACGTCGATCGCCTTCGCCGTTGCTGTCCGACTATTGGGTATAGCTGGAGCTGCCAAGTAACATATCGTGTATGACAGATGCATGCGTTGACCTAGATTGTGTTTGGCCTCTTCGCTCTCGAGTAAACAGCCATCTAGCCTCCCTTCCCTTGCGTCGTTTACAGCCTTCCAAAGACAAGTCCAATGACGACATACACCAGAGTCAGACTAGCAACGTCAGCCCTGCGTCTTGCACGAGTGACTCGAACTCACGGTGGGGTCAGGATGGCGTAAGACCAAGTTATCGTCTTCGAGATCAATCTTTCAAAGGCGTCTCCGGATGCGGCTTGCGTGATCTGCGCCAGAGTGAGAGCCGGTGGCTGCGCATCAGCTTCGAAGACCTGCTGCGACTGCGACCAGAGTGCTCACCGAAGAGATCAACAGCACCGCGGCAAGGATAAACACTGGGTCCTCGGTCACCTCGAATGGGTCATAACGAGCGAGCAAGGCAACCGCAGGCAGCAGGATGGCTGGGACCACAATCATCCTCGACACGACCGCCACAAAGACCGCCTTGTTCTCTCCAGGGTAGGCCGTGGTAGCGTTCTCGGCTTTGGGCTTGGTAAACGCTGCGAACTTGCGCTCAAAGAAGCCCTTCTTCGGAGTCGCGTCGTCGTGGTCGGCCGGGAGCGAGATGGCTTGCGCGGGGTCGGGAGGGGTGTAGAAGAAGGCTCCGAGGACTACCAGCGTAACGGGGACTGCGTGTCAGCGCAACGCTATGATAACGAGATGAAATGGCTCACTCGAACATTGCCCAGCGCCCTTGACAGCTTTGACAAACGGTTCCGCCTTGCTGAGAGCTTCTTGCAGTGGCTGAATCATCGCGATGAAAATGGAGATGAGGGCCGCCCACATAGGGACCGTCAAGAACGCGTTGATGGCTTGCAGAGTCGGCTTGGTCTTTTCCCATACGCTGCGGATATAGGCCTGGAACGGCGTGGTAGGAGGCTCGTCCGCTTTGCGGCGTCGCATCAGCGGCTGTGAGTCCTCGCCCTAACATCAGTCAGCCGTTGGGCATGATAGACCCGTCAACTCACCCATTCCTCATTTTCGTCCTCGCTGCTGTCCTCCTGCACGTCCTCAAAGGTCATTGGGTGTCGCCTCGGTGGGTCGGGCAGTCCCCAGAACTCCCTGCCACTATCCGTCCTCGTAGCCACCTTCCTCTGACTCTGGTTCGAGTCGCGTCGAGAAAGGCTTCGACCCCCGCCCGACATCGGCGTCGATCCTCGCCTCGTGGGATTGGGGTGCATAGGGTGTGCTGAAGTAGCCGAGCTAAGATCGGGTTGCCAAGCAGAGGCAGGCGATAAACCCCGGTCCATCGAAGCGCCGAAAGACCTGGTCGGGTTGCGTTGCTCATCGTCATGGTCCTGCGACATATTCTTGGCGGTCGTGAAGAACGGGTCGGTTTCACGGGCTCCAGGATGTGTTTCAAGGGCCTCGGGTGATTGGACGTGGACTTGCGAGTTTGGCGCGATCTGGGCTTGGACGGGCTGGACGGCATCGGTAACGGTGGGTGCTTCGTCATCGGCGTGCGAGAGAAGCTTGACGCCCCAAGACCATCGAAGCTGACATCAGCTCCCCCGCCAGAATCGTCCATGGCACCAGCTCACCATCATGCCCAGCGTCGAGTAGAGAACCAGATAAGTCAAAGCTCGTCCGAGCATCTTGTCTTTGGTGTCGTCATCGTCCCACTTCAATCCTGGCACTTCGATAACGAGAGACTAGAGTCAATGACGGTGCCTCAAATGAACTGTTGAGTCTTTGAGCGAGCTTACCTGAATCAGAGCGATAGGCAAGGAGTTGCTGTGTCTCAGCTTCACATGTCGGCCAGATCATGAACCGGCTCACCTGTTCTGGAACATGGATGCACAGATCGCGAAAGCGCTGCCATTAGCTCTGTTTCGCACTCCAGGTATTTCTCCTGGCTCACGTCTGCGACTTCTTCAACTTGAAGATCTTGGCGAGAACCCACGCGACCAATGCCGACAAGCCGGACACTACGACAAAGCTACAGATCAGCGTTGGATCACTCAACCCCACGTTGGCTACACGCACCCAAGAGGGATGATCCACATCTCCTTGAGCTTGGCCGGAGTCAACGAAAAGGCCACCTAGGATCAGCTTTCGCCGCACAAAGCAAAGCGACCTGCGCACCTTGGAGAACAGCAAGGCTGGGGTGAAGAGCGACACATTGATGACATTCAGTTTACGTTGCGTCGCCTTGTCCGTGATGCCCGCTATGGACAGAATGTACCCCGCGAGACATAGTAGGAAGACCTCAGCGATGGACTGTGGGTGAGCTTCGCGCCGCTGCCCTAAACCCTCGCCAGGCTCACTTCGAAAACAGTGACGAGAAGGACGCGGACTGGAATGTCAGTCCTTATCGTAATCGCCATGACATCACACGTGCGTTGGAGAACGCACCTGGTACCGCAGAATCTGAAGACATGTAATGGGCAGAGATACGATGCTTTGATTGTGATATTTATGCTGCTGTATGGAATGTCAATGGTACAAGCTGTGCTTCCAGCGAAGCCGAGCCTTGGAGCGGGATGATGATTTCTGCTGGTTGCTGTTCTTTACCAAAGTGACGCACTAGCTCGTCAATTGCCTTTCTTGGCACCCTCCTTTCGGCCACTTCGGCCATGGCAAACGACGCGGGATCAAATATGACGCGCCCTCGGGCCAGTTGACGTAACCTGTATCAGCTTGACTAGCAACGGGCGTTGAACAAGCATTGACCACCGTCTTCATCCCCTGACAACGGGCGTGGAATGTAGAATCTCCCTTCTTTTGCATGTTGCACTTCGTCTTTTCCAAGAGAAACTACCACCTAAGCTTCTCACAGCATCAGCGATGCCTTCCGAGGCGCATCCGCTGACGGAGGCATCAGCATCTATTATCGATGAGTTCAATGACGGTGTCGCCGAGCTCAAGGAGGTTCCGAAGAGCGACAAGAAGTTAGCTGCTGAGCCTATCACCGAAGCCTACGTCAAGCTGTCCACTGTTCAGTGGGAGTGGGGTAGGCGGCTTCCGAAATGGCAGGTGAGTCTGCCTGATCGCGCGATTCTCAGCTCACGTCAAGCGGAACGCAGTTCATTCCATGGTCATGCGCGAACCGCTTCTTGACCCCAATCACCCGCTGCGGGCACCTGGCTCGAAGGGCATATGCCTTTATGACGGTCAGTCCTGCGAGACTTCTGATCACATCTCCCTCTGAGACCCAGTCACCGATGGCGATGGGTGCACAAAGGTGTCCATGTCCCTTCGCCAATTGGAATACACCCAGTACTATGTCCACGAGATGCGCCTCGCCGATCCAGTCTGGACCGGGCACTTGGCAAACGGGCACAAAGACCAAGCGACCGAGGCCGACAAGGATCTTGGACCTCCTGAGTATCCCCCCGGCGAGGAATGGGTCCCCTTGCCGGACGAGTTCGTGTACGGCGACAACCTCGTCAAAGTTGTGAGTCCTGCGCACATTGGCGTGTGGCAAACAAGCAACTGACGGAAGGAATCGGTCTACTTTGATGACATTAAGGAGCTCAAACGTTATCAGGACAAGCAACGCTCTGCCAACAAGAAGATCATGACCAAGAAGATGATAGCGGATGACCGTACATTCGAAGAGGCTAGGGCGAGGATGCTGGAAGTCAAGGCGAAGGCGGAGGCATTGGAGGAGGAGGAGAGGAGAAGGGCGCAAGAGGACAATGAGACGGAAGGACCGGGTCTTCGACGTGGTCCAGAGAAGCATCGGCACCGTTCTAGACGGCTGCCAAAGGGTGTGGATGGAGGGGACGATGACGAGAGCAAAGGTGACCACACCGGGCCCAAGGTGGGATGGGGAGGCTTCCCCCTCGTCAACGATGTGGCACTTTCAGACGACCCCAAGACCCGTGAGTTATCTGGTACATTTGTGACGTCAAGCTCACCCACCAGTCGCCGATTTGGAGAGCCTCACCTTGGGCCCGAAAACACAGAGCTCTTCCAAAAGCGAGGATCCTGACTCATCGACACCGCCGTCACCTGCGATCGGACCGATCTCGAATTTCACGACGGCTTACTATCACCACGCGCAACAAGCTCTACTCACCGCGACTCTGGGAGGCATGTTCGAGGCTCAAAAGGGTCTGCCCGGCTACCTGAACGAGATGGCAAACCTCACGGAGACAGCTCCGATCGGTCGAAGCTTGTTCATCTCCCTTCGTATCATCACGTGGGAAGCGGACGATACGACTGTGCTCGAGATTGGATGGTCTGCGATCTGGTGGCAGGAGAAGCTGAGTGTGGCTGAGGCTCGCGGTGGGGACGACGACAAGTTCGAAGAGATGCGAGATGCCGGACACATCAAGTGCGTTTCCTCTTTGCGCATCGAGTTCTCAAGTTGACGTCAGGATCGCCGAGCATCTGGCTGACAAGGCAAACGGGACCTGGAAGCCTAACCACCGCAATGATTACCAATTTGGTGACTCACTCCCCATAGCGGCGAAAGATGCGGTCCGCACCATCCAAGAGAAGCTCGTGGACCTATCATCTAGAGCCGGAGGGGGACCAGTCTGTAAGCCTGCGGATACGTTCCCCAGTCCGAGCTTACGTCAGACATCATCCTGCACTCCACGGACGGAACGCACGCCGACCCATCGAAGATTGGTCTCGTGACCAAGGACTGGTACACGCAGTTCAAGCCGCCGCATTGGAACTTCCCTTCATATGCCTGCGTCGATGGCATTGGAAAGACGTTCGTCATCGTAAGCCAACCCTCTGTATGAGTGGAACGTGGGTAACGTACAGGATACGGCAATATTGCTGGCGGCGGCTGAGCACGATCCGGTGTATGGGCCCGCACCTATCAGGACTCGCTTGACGATGGAGGAGGCTGCGTGGTTGTTGTTCAACAAAGATGATGCGAGGAGGCCGCATTTCTGCGGAAATGCGGGGAACGACGCATTTGTATGTCGTATTCATATTGATACGAAGAGCAAAGGCTGACTACTAGTACAACCTCGAGCTCTTCATCTCTTGTGAGCCCGTCACGTCATGTTGATCGCCTGCGAAACGCTGACGGAGCAGTGATAACCGCCCCTTCGCTGGAACAGCTGCGCGCGGATATTATCACGGCCAAAGCGGCACCGAGATCGGCTACTCCCGACCCCGTGGAAGTGTCAAGCGATGACACGCTGGTGGGGGTCCCTCACGGCCAAGCCATCAATACAGCTAGCGGTGAGAGCAAAGCGGGCGGCGACAATCACCAGGAGGAGCTGTACGAGGAAGACGAAGACGATGACTGTAGCGAGGACGAGAGGATCAAGGGCGTCTACGGATATGGGCCCGATGGCGAGCTGATCCAGCTGGATTAGGCGCAAGTCGAGGCAGGTAGACGGAGTCGTGGTCATCGCAGCAGCCGCGTGCGACGGAAATGATCTAAAGGGATGAAGTTGTATATACCTCGCATGTTCATACCACCTTTGTACCCTACATACTTTACGCGCCGCGAAATGATATGCAGAGCGTCCTCATGGCGCTTGACGTCGCGCGTCTGAGGCTCTCCGACAGTCGCAGAATGACCCTTGACCCCGTGCGCCGCCAGGGGCTGCAAGACGACGTAACCGCGATGATGAAAAATGGGTGAATGCCATATGCACAGGCGTCCTCGCTACAGATCATATGAACCACGATGTCACCTCAGTCGCACCCGCTAGCACACCCTATCCAACGCTTCGCCCACCCGATCGATCATATCGGGTCCAAGCGCACCGCCCGCGGCGTCCACGTACTCGTCCAAAACATCGCCATTTCGTCCATCATCAATTGTACATGCACATTCCTCTTCCAACCCCTCAACCAATCCATCCTCGGCAAGGACAGCTTGGAGCTGCCACGGCGCACTAGTCGGGAGCTCATACTACGAGCCCCCACCCTCAAACCTCCTCAACATCTCCATCGCGCTCGGTTTGACCGTCCCACCGGCTCCCCCAGTGATCGTACCAGAACCACCCTGACCCTGTGCATCCGCAATTCCGCTTGGCGTTCTCTTGCGAAGCGAAAAGCCACGAATAAGCCTCGACGCACCCATCCCGGGGCTCGTGCCGGGACTGGGGGTATTCTGACCCGCACCGCCCGGAGTTCCAGCCGCTCCTGCAACGGACTGGAAGCCGCTCGAGCCCGGCGAAGAGGTCCCAGCTGACGAAGGCCGATGATCCACTGGCGGCTTGAACAGACCCTCGGGTAGCAAGCTGTTCGTTGAGCTTTTTCGTCGGGCCCGTGTCGTCTCCATGAACGGATTGAGGTCGCCCAGAGCCGCTTCTTGGCCGTCTCGGGCAGCGCCTCCGCCCTGACCTGAGGTCGTGACGGCC
Source organism: Papiliotrema flavescens NRRL Y-50378 (assembly GCA_000442785.1). NCBI lineage: Eukaryota > Fungi > Basidiomycota > Tremellomycetes > Tremellales > Rhynchogastremaceae > Papiliotrema > Papiliotrema flavescens. The sequence continues at coordinate 33,273 of CAUG01000018.1, forward strand.
ATAGACGGAGCCGCCTTGCCGCTCGCAAACGGCGCATGACCAGTGTATGATGCTGTAGACGCTACGCTGGCTGGACGTCCGAAGGTCGATGGAGCAAAAAGCGGTGGCGGATGATCGCGGGAGGGTGGAGACGAAATGCGAGACGGCGGTCGGTGGTGTGTGCGCGAACCTGGACGTGATACCATCGCGTCAGGGTAGGTGGGCAAGGCAGTGGCCTTGAAGGTGATCGGGGTGGACGAAGGCACAATCTGTTGCAAGCTCGGCTGAGAATCAGACGACGATGATGCCTCGCCCACAGGTGATAGCTTGGAGGGGCCGATTGCCGGCACGCTGCTCTTCGGAGCAGACTCAAGGGTCCGCTCTGGTGGAGGAGACTGCGACAATGCTGGGGTTGGGGCGGATTGGGACGAATCGTCGTTCTCTGCGGGCGGTGACACCCGTCTGTCTACCGACGGTGACTCGCGGTCCTGACCTGCGACATCAAGCGCTGGGAGCGCCGTTCGTCCTCTGCTCGCCTGCGGGGATGTGACAGCTGTGTTCGTCTCTGGAGAGGTTCGCTCGGTGGACTGTTCAACAGGGTTGCTGGTTCCAGCCGCATCCTCCGCAGAGCGGCCGTAATAACTCGTCGAGGCGGTACGTCGGGGCGGGCGGACAGCATTTGGATTGTATCCCTCAACAGTGTGAACCCAATACCGTAGGCCGTCAGCAAGACCGAATGGATTTGTCTCGAGATTCGGTCCGTCAGCGTGATATCCATCAGAACTGCTGTAAACACACCTCGCCACCGCTTGCGACCGCCTCTTCGGTCTTGACGATCCGGGCGACTAGCCAGTCTTGCTGAGACATTTGCTGCAGCATCTCGGCGTCTGCCTTGAGGAAGTTGTGCGGGGCCGACACTGGCGTGAGTCAGTCTTAACACCCCGACAAGACCACACTCACTATGGAAGCACGCCCAAGCCCTGACTGCAGCATTGCGCGTCGGCAAGAAGAGAGCCTGCCGTCAGCGAATCAGTTCCCGCCTGCAAGAGCCCATGGACTCACCAAATCGCCCCGCCCAAAGTCCCGAAAGCTCAACCTGTTCCTTGACAAGTCACGGTACGTCTTACAGCTCTTTCCCCATTTCTTCACCAACGTGATAGTCTTCATGACAGCTTCCGAGAAAGACGCAAGGTCGAAGCCTTGAGCAGTCGACAATGATGTTGCCAGCACTCCGGAGTCCTTCATATCGGCCTTGTCGACCTGGGTGGGATTCGCACTCGTGGTCGCTCTCGACTTTTTGTCGCCATCGCCATTGCCGTTGCCTCCACCACCCGGCAGAGATTGTAGCCCATGCACCGAGCCCATACCTGTCGCCGAGCCGGAGATCGTTGCCGACGAGTTGATCACCCCAAGCAGCCGCGAGCATGTCTCCCAGTAGTTGCCCACCAGCGTGACCGCCTCCCTGGCCACCTCCTCCTGACGCTCTAGCCGCTTTGTCGCCTGCTCGACGTTGTCCTTGCTCATTGCCAGCTCGTCTGCCAGAACCGTTTCCTTCTGCTGTGCCGTACGAAGGTGCGCTTTTGTGAAAGACAGCTCCGCCTTCAGATTATTCGCCGTCCGCACCTCACGATTTTCCACCTCGGAGATCTTCTTCTGTGCATCGACTTTGGCGAGCTCCAGCTCCTTCTGCAAGGTGAGGTTCTGATGCTCGAGAACAGCCCGGTCACCATCCGCTTCGGCGATGTGGTCCCGCATCATCCGCTCCGCCTCGGCCGACTGATCTCGTAGTGCTTGGTCGCGTTCTGCTCGAGCTTGTGCGAGTTGAACCTTTGTAGCTTCGAGTTCGGCCTGCAAGCCCGCCGCGTGCGACTCTAGACTTGAGCTGGCCGTCTGTGCTTCAACCAGTTGCTGGATCGACCTCGATCGCTCGTCCTGGAGATTGCGGACCTGTTCCTGCAGACTTTGCTCGGCATTACGAAGGCCGTCAACATCGAGCAGCGCCTCTTGCAGACGTACGCCGAGATCGGTCGCTCGGTCTTTCTCCTGCTCTAGCTCGGCCTGCAAACCGGTAATCAGATCCGTCTGGTCCTCGTGGAGCTGTTGTTTCTCCTCGTGCTCGCGTTGCGTGTCTTCGAGCTGGGTCGCCAGCGCTTGCCGGGTGATGCTCTCCTCATCAAGGTCGGTACGGAGACGAACGAGCTCTTCCTGCAACTCCCCTTGTCGAGTCTGAAGCATCCTCGTCCGCTCCTCGTGCCGATCTTGCAGCTCGCCGAGCTCGACCTGGTGCTTATGAACCAGATTTGAGACGTGATCCTCGTGTGATCGCTTGGCGTCTTCCGCAGCGCGCAGATGCGCAGAGATTGTCTGAGAGGCTTTGAGGTTGCCTCCCAAGAGGACTGCCTGTTAATCGTTGACGCATCACGGTCGCTCACCAGACTTCTCCACCATCGAGTCGAGCTCATCCGTCACCCCGTCCATCCCAGCTATAAGCTCGCCGAGGTGCTGTTCCAGGAACTCAACGGGACCGGAACGGCCAGCTTCAATCTCTTTCAGCACTTCTGGATCATCCTTGAGCGACTCAACCCAACGGAGGAGATCTGCTGTCAGTTCTGCCCGCGTGTCTTCGAGCTCCCAACTCACCTTGGACATTGCTCCGATCCAAGGTCACACTCTTTAGAACGTCCAGACCCGTCGAAACATTGATGTCTACGCCAATCTTTCCCTGCTCCTCGAACACCGGCACCACAAACGGCATATGACTGATCACGTCCTCCATAATCTTTGCCCGTCTGGCGCTTTCGGTCGAAATAAACTTGCCCATGACGGTTCGCAATCTCTCCGTCCAGTCCGCCAGGTACTGCCCAAACTCTCGCCTCCGAACGACCTCAACCACCGTTGCGGCATATGCGAATGGTAGATTCCGGAGGCGGTATAGGTGCGGGAAAGCGGCCTTTGACGATGTCGGATTGTTCAGATCGCTTTCTAGCTGATGTACTGTCGGTGCGAGGTTGACGACTTGGATCTGTAGATGCGCGATCTGGCACAGATGGATGTGTACATCGAGGGTGTACTCGTTCTGCCAGTCAGTGAGAGAGGCCTTGGCGGATGCCTACAAGCGTGCTGACCTTGATATTCGTGAGCGCAATCAAGTCCTCTCGCATTCCACGATCCAGCTCGACGAGGTCCTGCACTGCATGATCCACGCCGCCCGCTGCAAGCGCATCGACCTGACGCATAGCCAGCTCGAAGCGACTGAGCCCATGCTGGAACTCCTCTCCTACCGCCGTGGACCGTTCCTCCGCATTGCGCCGCTCCGCCTCGGACTGTGCCGAGAGCTCTTCGACCGCGCTGACGAGATCGTTATACCGCGAGACATTGCCCTCTGCTTGTCAGCCGCTGGCAGGGTCATTCTCGACCCTAACATCTGCCGCGCACCATGAGCACTACGGCAGCCATCGCGGACTTGCTCCATCTTGCTGCCGTTGACGTAATCCGCTATGGTGCGTTTGTCCCGATCCTTGCCGTCTTTGCGGCGCAGCTCCTCGTGTATGACCACCTTGTTTAGCATGGCCATGTCGGCACGCGCCCCGCGAATCAGCTCATCTTCGAGGTCGAGCTCCCTCTCCGCTTTGGGCGCGAATGTGCCGAACTCCTGTAAGAATGGGGACAGGTGGTAGAACAGGTTCGAATAGGCAATCGACAGCGCCTGCGACTGCGCGAGGAACAGCGATTGCAGGTGCTGGACATGGTCTGATGCGAGGATGAAGGGCTGCTGGATGAGGTTGGAGTCGTGTATGGCGGACACTGCGCGTCAGAGGTTATGCTCCTCCGCGGAAGTGCGCTTGTAGTGACTGGGTAGACACTCACGAGGTAATTGAGGCGGGAGCTGCACTTCTTCGGCATACCTCGCAGCGCTGTCCTCTGCTTCGGCCCAGAATGTCTCCCGGTCGAACAGGTACACCACGGTCCGAGTGCCCTACACATCAGTGATCGAGACCGAGTGACGCCAGGCTCCATGGCACAACCACTTACGGTCGAGCCGGTGCCTTCCCCTCCGCGCTGCCATGCCTCTTCCAGTATGTCCGCGCGCAGCTCCCGGCCATCTTCCAGAAACATGAGAACATTCTGCGTGACAATACCACTATGAGCAGACACTTCATCGTGTAAGTGCTCGACACTACGGTCAGCGGCGCGGTCCCCAGCTTGCCCGCCTCGGCCGATATGGGCGGCGAGGGCGATGTGACCGGTGAGCAGATGGACGCTCACGAGTCAAATTCTGCAAGGCTTGCTTCTAGCCTGATCAGACTCCCGTCCGAGGCGAGATACACGTCCATGGCGGACGATGAGGGGTATGGGATGAGTACAATGGGTGAAGAGGTGATGATGAATCGAGACGTAACCTTGCCGGTGCGCATCACACCATCATCGCTCGGGGCCCAACCGGACTCGTTCCTTTATCTCCGCACCCCGTGCTACCGTGGTCATACGGTAAAGTCACACCGTTCACCCATGCTTGAACAGCGCACGTCAGAGGGCAAGAGCATCGGGACGCAGCTTTATCGTACATTCCACGGTAGATGGCGACCCGATGCATAGGCTCTCATGGCCGACATCGCGGCATGCCACCAGATGTACTGATCCATCTCTACCTCATCTACTTCTTCTTCGTGCTGGTCGAGCCCTTGGGCAGCTCGGCCGTGAATGGCAGGAAGTCCCGTCCCTGCATGTAAGGCTGCAGCGCCTTCGGTATTCGGATACCCTGGGCATTCAGCTGACTCGTTTCTGACGTCACACAGACACGGCTGCTCACCTCGGGAGTCTGGTAGTTCTCCACCAGACAGCACAGCGCTCGCTCAGTGGCACACAGCGTTCCGTTCAGCATGTGCACGAAGCCCGTCTTCTCATTCTCCTTCTTGTAACCGTATCGCACATTGAGCGTTCTTGACTCTGCTTTTCAGGTGTCCGTATGAAATGATAGCAGAACCTCGACTCACGGTAGTCGGTGCAGTTGGAGCACGAGACCAGCTCCTTGTACTCTCCCTGGTACGGGAACCAGGCCTCCAGGTCGTATTTGATAGAGGCAGCGTTGTTAAGCGCTCCGGAAACGATGCCAACGACTCGGTAAGGAATCTCCAGGCTCTCGTAGAACTCCTTCGAGTTGTCCAGCATCATGTCCAGCATTTGCGGGGACGACTCCGAGTCGCAAACGATGAACTAAGAGTGAGCATTGCACTGTGTATCATTGAAAAGATCCTCGCGCACCTGCTCAACCTTCTCAAACTGGTGGACTCGGAAGATACCCCATGTGTCCTTTCCGTGCGATCCGGCCTCTTTTCGGAAACAAGTCGAGTAGCCGGCGTATCTGCCATGAGATTGTCGTCTATACTACGAGACATATAGCTCACTTGAAAGGCAACGACTTGGGCTCGATGTTCTCGTCCATGTGCATGGCTGAGATAGGTTGCTCGGAAGTAGCGATCAGGTACTTGTCATCACCGTCACCCGAGATCTATGATCAGCGCACTGCTTTGACGTCGAGCATGATCATGCAACACTCACTCCGTACAGCGCCTCGTCGAACTCGGAGAGCTGAGCAGTGGCAGCCATGACCTCCTTCTTCATCATGAACGGCGCCTGGATCTTCTTGTAGCTCTTCTTCCGCAGGAAGTCGAGTCCGTAGTTGATGAGCGCCAAATTGAGGTCGACACCGTCGCCGGTCAAGAAGTATCCTCGGTGTCCGGCGATTTTGACACCTGCCTTTAGCGCTGCTAGGCTCACCATGAAAGGATAAGCTCACCTCGGTCGGTGTCGTACGCCTCCAAACGAGCAAGCACCTCGTGGTGCGAGATGATCCCCTGCGTCTTGTCCTCGAGCTGCAGTCCAGGCTCCGAGTTGCCCTTGTGGTTCGGCTCCGGGTGCCAGACTCGCAAAATCGGGTTCTCGTCCTGGCAATGAGCTCTGCGACCTCGGCATCTACTACTGGTCACGCCTGCGTCCAATGCCCGCCATCCCTACAGCTCTTCGCCTCCCGTGCAGTCTTGCGCTCCTCTCTTGATTCTTCTCCGCGGCGCGGAATGTTCTGACGCGATTTCACGCATGCGCAAACTCACCTCGGTCGTCGAGACATGGCAAGCTGGGTCCACAATGTTTCCAATCAGGCCCGCCTTGACATCCCTAAGCTTCAACAGGTCCGTCGCCTTGGCCGCCAGGTCCGCAATCTTCTTGTCCTGAACCTTCTTCTTCTCGAGCAGCTCAGTCGCATCCCCCTTGGCCTTCTTGATCGTCCCAATCTCCTTCTGAAGGATGTTGAGCTCTCGTCGGGCCGACTCCTGCTCGTATTGGACTGCTCGTCAGCAAACCATTCACCACACTCTATCACCGACTGGAAGCGACGACAAAGTTCCGGAACTCCACTGACCCCCTCGGTGCTGGTCAAAGAGCGCAATGACCTCGTCGACGAGTTCGACGCTGGCTCCTCGCTTCTTCTGCGACTCGCGGACAATCTCCGGGTTGCCACCCTTGTCAGCCTGGACTGACACGTGAGCTTGGGCACCGAAACACATGTAGTAGCTCACAGTGGATGGGATCGATCATGCTGCGCGCAAGTGTGTGAGGAACAAAAGGACGGTGATGAGGGAGGTCGCTTTCGCTGTATCTGCTCCAGAAATGTTGGCAGCCAGCCGGCCAGGACGCGCGCGACTCAAGACATTGATCTTCCTCGCTCAGCGTGACACGTCAGGAATAGACCCGCGTATCAAGCAGGAGATGTATTCTCTCCCTACAGTCGCTCAGATGCATGCCGCAGGAAGGCAGATGACTAGTCCTCGAATTCGCATGGACCGTACAATGTATGCATGTATGCATAGCGGTGTACGCGAGATGCAACACGCGAGGAGAACCCCCGCTGCCTACGCCTCGTCCCACGTCCACATTTCCCACCCCACCGGCCGACTTCGCGCGACACGACATGACACATGCCAGCTTAGTTTCGCCAGCTATCATCAGCATGGAGGGGTTATCGAACTGTAGCGCCACCCACATCTTGACCGTCTTGTCCCGTCCACCGCTGACAACCTTGTCCGCGACAAAGTCCACACAGTACACCTCGTCCGTGTGGCCCGGCAGATCTATCCGGATCTTGTATTTCTTCAGGTCCCACAGCTGGCGTAAGCGCGGCACCTCAACGGGAGAGTAGGGCGCCAAGGAGAAGAAGAAGAGGGCGCAAGTAACACATGGACTAAAGAGGGGATGAAGCGGCAGCACTCACCTTCAATGTCGAGTCCTTGCTCGCACTGACCAACATCCGCGAATCAGCCGACCACGCAATGCGGTACACCGCGGCAACATGGCCACGCAGAGATGCGATGAACCTGGTCGTCAGAGCTGCAGGAAGTGTTTCGCAGCGTGTACTCACTTGCCAGTCTTGCCCTCCCAGATCTTTACGGCATTGTCGAATCCGGCACTGGCAACCAATCGGCCATCAGGCGAGAACGCGACATGGTTGACCTGCTTCTGGTGACCCGTCATTCGCGCCAAAGGCTTCTTCGGCGTCGCCGTCGCGGAGAACGACGAGGAGGCTTGATCGGGCCACAAGAAGAGGGTGTGGTCGTCTGACCCCGTGATGATCGATTCGGGTTGCGTGGCTATGACATTGCGGTATCGAGCGAGTGCAAGCGCTTTGGCTGCTGGTCAGCTGGGCGACATGCATCGTCGTACACGACCGTGCTCACCCTCGGTGTCATCCTTGGCCACCTTGCCGGTGTGGTCGTACGGCCCTGTTCGCAACACAAAGTCCGTGCTCAGGGCCATTGTGTTGACCCAATGCGCATGTTCTGAGAGCGTTCGGATGAGCTTGCCCTGCCCGTCAGCCACATGCGCTACATCCGCGTGATCCCGCTCCCACTCACATCAACACCGCTCCACACCTTGACGGTCCTGTCGCTGCTTCCAGTATATATCACGTTCTCGCCTCCCCATCGCACAACGTTTACACTCGCCGCATGTCCCGTGAGGACGAACTCAAGCTTCCTCGTTGACGTGTTCCATATCCGGACCGTGCCGTCCTTCGAAGCCGTCGCTATCCGCGGCGTCAAAGACTTCTCGCTGACAAGGTGAAGGGGCTCGAAGGCCATCGAGGTGATCCACTTCGAATGGCCGAGCAACGGTTGTCCAAGCGGTTGACCGGTCTTTGGGTCCCACAGACGGACTTGACCATCGTGGCCTCCCGTCGCCAATATCTTCTCGCGCGCATCCCACTCGACGCAGAGGACCCATCCTTTGTGCCCCGATAGCGTCCACTGCACGTCAACTCAGCGGTCCCACATACAAATTGAATGAGCACACCTTCGGCGTCTCCGTCTCCATGTCCCAAACACGACAGGTCGCGTCGCCCGAGCCGGTAGCAGCGTACCTTCCGGTGGGAGACTGAGCACAGCACAGGATAGGCGAAGCGTGACCTGTTGTCAGCGGAGAAGACTGGGGAGGACGTCTCAAGGCTCACCGCTCAACGTCGCGCTGCACCTTCCAACGCTTCGTACACGGAAGACGGCTTGCGGCTCGCACCACAGCTCGAACACATCTTCCGGGCTGAAGACTGGGGCGTTTGAACTTGACGCAGGGGGCTCCAAAGCATCGGTAAGGATGGACGAGTTGATGAGCACTCGGGCAGGCGTGACGGCCGAGTCTTTCGGCTTCGGGATCAAGTGGAATGAGTATGGCAGAGGGTCCTCGCTCTTTTCGTCAGTCGCTTCTCTTGTTTCTCCTTACGAGAGAGTACTGACGTCGCCCTTGAGCTTGTTCACGAGCATCTGAAGCGCATCTCGGGCGGTGTCAGCCGGGAGGTTGATGGCCGGACCGAGGTTTGACGCATCCTCGGCGTTCTTGAACTGGACAACGATGGACGGGACGGGGGCTGCTGGCGCTGGCTCCGGATCAGGCCGGATGGACTTGGAGTAAGCCGAACGCTGTCGCTTCGGAGGCGGAAGTAAGGTCGCCATTGTGCGGGGGGCAGTATGTCAACAAGGATATGAGATTGTGCGTTATGCCAAAGAGCATTCGCGTTGAAATTCCTCGGCGCCAGGACGTGACCGGTGGAGGTGAATCGGAAATTTAATTTGGGCTCTACCGGTTGTGATCGACCGGCATTAGTCAGCGATTACAACTAGATCGTAATGGCGCCCAGCCCAAATTGAATTGGGTGGCGACGCTAGAATCGCGCCGTTGCCTCTGACCGGTGACCCAGTCAAGAAGTTGGAAATTCAGCCGATACTTCGGCAACCGGACTCGTCACCAAATCGGCCCTCCATCGACGATACATTCACACTCCATCTGCTTTGAACCTTTGTCCAAGGCGAAAATTGAGAGACAGTCACAACAATGAACCCCATTCGACCCCTCCTCCGCACAGCGCTGCGAGCTCGACCGTCTTCTTCGGTCGCCGCTATCTCCCGCCGCACGTTAGTCACCCCGACTTCGCCAGCCCAGGCAAAAGTCTCCGAGGTGTCTTTGGACCAGCGGGTCGTCGAGGATCCCGGAGAGTTTGAAGAGGGAGACCATGTCGCTGGACAGAGCGAGAGTGGAGAGGGTACGTCGATACTTTGGTCAAGCCAGTACCTTCCGCGGTTTGCTGACCTTCAGAGATGTTTGGGTTCAAGCTGAACCCCGTGGCGACGAAGACTGGAGGCAACGCGAAGAACCAGGGACGACCGATCTACCTTGACATGCAGGTATGTCAATCTGCAGCAGACTCATACTTTTCCAAGGTCGCGTATTGATCTCAGGCGACCACACCAATGGATCCGCGAGTCCTGGACAAAATGCTCCCACTTTTCACGGAGCAGTACGGAAACCCGCACTCCCGAACGCATGCTTATGGATGGGAGGCGGAGTCGGCTGTCGACGAGGCACGTCAGCAAGTCGCCGCCCTGGTCGGAGCGAACGAGAAGGACATTGTCTTCACCTCGGGCGCTACCGAGTCCAACAACATGATTATCAAGGGTATCGCCCGATTCCACCAGACCAAGCGAAGGCATATCATCACGACTCAAACCGAGCACAAGTGTGTGCTCGACTCATGCCGATACCTCTCCAACCTCGGCTTCGAGATTACGTATCTGCCCGTGCAGAAGAACGGACTCATTTCGCTGGACGAACTGCGTGCGGCCCTTCGACCCGACACCTCTCTCATCTCGATCATGGCGGTCAACAACGAGATCGGAGTTATCCAACCGCTGAAGGAGATCTCGCAGGTTTTGAAGACCTGGGCGAAGGAGACGAAGAACCCGAAGCCGTACTTCCACACGGACGCGGCGCAGGCCATCGGAAAGATCCCGATCGATGTGGAGGACATGGGCATTGACGCCATGTCCATCTCGGGACACAAGCTGTACGGTCCCAAGGGCATTGGAGCGGCATACGTGCGTCGACGACCAAGGGTCAGGCTCGAGCCGCTCATTCACGGTGGAGGACAGGAGCGAGGTCTGCGAAGCGGAACGGTTCCGGCGCCGCTGGTTGTCGGCCTCGGTGAGGCATGCCGAATCGCCAACAAGGAGATGGCGCTGGACCACGCCCGGATCAAGCTGCTTTCAGACAGGCTGATCAACGGCATCACGAGCCAGGTGGAGGAGATTGTCAGGAATGGTGACCCGGACGGATACCCGGGCTGTGTCAACCTCAGTTTCTCGTACGTCGAGGGCGAGTCCCTCTTGATGGCTTTGAAGGTATGTCGACGTTCGGCCTGGTTGTGTGCTCGACTGACGCTTAGGATATCGCCCTGTCGTCGGGATCGGCCTGTACGTCAGCCTCGCTCGAGCCTTCGTACGTTCTCCGAGCGCTCGGCGCGGCGGAAGACATGGCCCACTCTTCGCTTCGATTCGGTATCGGACGATTCACTACCGAGGCGGAGATCGACCTGGTCGTCGAGCGAATCGTTAGCGTCGTGACGAGGCTGAGAGAGATGAGCCCGCTTTGGGAGATGGTGCAGGAGGGTATCGACATCAGCAAGATCGAGTGGGCGCAGTGAGTAGAACCAGCTTTTCACATGTACTACGCTGACGTCTAGGCACTAGATGGGGAGAGTTGAGACGAGTATCGATCAGCAGAGTGTGCAGATATGTAACGTTAGTAGTCAGCCATGCATCGGGTCTTGCGTTGCGACGGGGTGACAGTGGTCATTAGGGTCGTTCATAAAGATATGGATGTACAGAATCAGTCATCGCGATGTCCTATGATGCCATGCGCGAACAGCTGCGTCGCGCTTCCGCTACGCTTCCGCTACGCTTGGCCGGTCGGCAACTCTGATAGCGATCTCTCTTCGTCGTCGTTGCGGTCGTTCAGACTGATGGCACGCGTGCAAGCATGTGTGCGTCGATGTCCGGTGCTGTCGCTCACACCTTCTCGACGATGTTGTCTATCGCCGCCTGCAGCTCCTGCACTACTGCCTGACGGACTTCGGCGGACATCATCTCTGTCATGAGCTCCCGATCTTATGAGGTGGAGGACGCAACCCACGCTTGGCCTTGGGTGCGACCTCGGCATGCAGCCCCTCGATGTTCAGATCATCTTGCTTCCTTGCCAGCTCTGCGGCATCAGCGGAGCATTCGATGAGTCGCTGGCTACCCGCACCTTTTGCCAGGTCCTTGACATCGTCCATCCAGCCCGACTCGCGCAGGTGATCCTGCAAGGCTGTTTGTATACTGCACATCAACGGACCGCTTCGAACAGGTGACCCTCTGGTGTAATGAACGCACCGGTCCCACTCCCCGTTCTCGAGCAGACGCTTCTTGATCTCGGCCTGCACCTGATCGTTCGTCTGCGGCTGTAGCCGCTGCTCCGCGGCCATCCTGAGGGGACGAGGCTAGCTGCTGGATTGCTGGGCGAGGGGGATGTTTAAAGGAGGTGATCTGTTCAGTTCCCGGTAAGCCGAAGTGGAGGTTTAGGCTGCAGCCTTTTTGGGCTTTGTGGCGGGACTGTTTTGCGGCACTGCTGCGATGATGCCTGATGATCAAAGCGTGATCGCGTGCGTCGAAGCACAGCTACATGCATAGCGGTCGCAATGTGACGCTTTTGGTATGCCTTCTCTCCCCTCGCGATCCACTCGTGCATGTACAATGGCGTGACCGGTGCTGAGAGCTGTCTGTTGTCCACCCCCACTTTTGATTGCCACAGGGCTTTGCCGCGTTTAGCTGGTGCGGGCAGCAGTTTCCCGCTTATCGGTCGAGTGTCGGAGCCATCCATCATCCACATTCATCATTTACAACAAAGCTCGCAATTTCACTAGGACACTGACGGGAATCATCACATCGCACACGACATATTCGAGCATACACATTTTCGACCGATCCAGACGGCTGCGAGCGTACACGACCCCTCTGGCACTCCTGCGGAAAAGCTCCACACAGACGCAACGACCGATTCTGCGCGTGCGCTTCTCGGCTCGATTTCGCATCTCCTCACTGCCATCGCATTTCGCCGACATAGATTCCCCCACCCGCAGACGCCTCTCCGCCCACCATGTCCTCGTCGACATTTACGCAGGTCTCGAATGACCCGGATCACTGGATAGAACACGTGAGTACTGACCCCTTACAAAGCATCTCCCCGCTTCGCATCAATACGGGCCTCTGCAGTGGGACGGCGCTCACGCGCAGATCCGGAAATGCAATCACCTGCCCGAACGGCAGATGAAGGCGCTGTGCAGCCGCGTGCGGGATATTCTCCTGGAAGAGTCGAATGTGCATCTGGTGCAGAGCCCCGTGACGGTGTGCGGAGATATACATGGGCAGTTCTGGGATGTCTTGGAGATATTTCGCCAAGGGGGTGAATTGCCGGATACGAGCTATATCTTCATGGTGCGTAAATGTAATACAGACCCGGACCGAACAGGAGAGCTGATAACAGGGCGATTTCGTCGACCGAGGGTATTACTCGCTGGAGACGGTCTCGCTACTTTTAGCGTTGAAAGCGAGGTGAGTCACCGATCGATGATTAGAGCTCGAGCTCACGGTCAGGTATCCAGATAGAATAACGCTATTACGAGGCAACCATGAGTCACGGCAAATAACGCAGGTCTACGGCTTTTACGGTGAGGCATGAGCTTTGAATGCCCGTCTGCCGGCGAACGAGGGCGTTACTGACAGCGCAGAGGAGTGTATGCAGAAGTATGGGAACCCATCGGTGTGGAAGGCCTGCTGCTCGGTGTTTGACCACCTAAATCTCGCTGCGGTGGGTCTGACAGGCACATCTGGAGCGCTTTGGCTGATGAGCAGATCATTGACTCGTCAATATTATGCGTGCACGGCGGACTATCACCCGACCTGCGGACACTGGACCAAGTGCGGATAATACCGCGGGCGCAGGAGATTCCGCACGAGGGCGCTTTCTGCGGTTAGCCTTGTGTCTGCCGTTGTACGAGTGTGTCAGCTGACGACAGACCTCATGTGGTCAGATCCGGACGAGGTGGACGCGTGGGCGGTGAGCCCGAGAGGAGCGGGATGGCTATTTGGCGCGAAAGTCACGGCGGAGGTAAGTCACGTCCCCAGCTCAGAATGACATCCGCCTCGACAGGTTCGAACATCGCTAACCGTAGTTCAATCACGTCAATGACCTGAAGCTGATAGCGCGGGCGCATCAGCTCGTGCAGGAGGGTTTCAAATACATGTTCGACGACTCGCTAGTGACAGTCTGGTCGGCGCCAAATTACTGTTACCGGTGTGGCAACTCGGCGTCGATCATGCAGGTAGGAGAGGATGCCGAAGTCAAGTTCAAAGTGTACGAGGCGGCGGCGGAGAACAGCACAGACCAGAAGAACCCAGCATTGCGGAGATTGGTGAGTCGCGCGCGATCTTTGGACCTGACGGCGTGTGACTGACTTGAAGGGGGCACCATCATACTTCGTCTGACATGTCATCACATTGCATTATCGATATATACATAGTGACACCCCGTATCATATCAGGTGTATCATGTCGCCCGCCGCCCCTCATGCGGCGTCCTCGGTCCTCTTCCGCTTCTTCTTCTCGGCGACGGACGGCACAGATGCCTCTGGGGGCGCAATGAACGCCTCTTCTCGCTCCACCTTGCGCTTCTCGGCTGTCTCGTGTTGCCTGTCTTCGCGCTTTCTCCGCTCGATCGCCTCCTTCTCCCTGGGCTTGAGGAAGTACTCTCCAGACGCCATTTGCTGGTCGAGCTTGCTCTGAACAGGTGCGGGCGGGAACGGCGTGTAAACCTTCTTCTTCTTGGCGGGAGGCGGCGCTGCGCTGGCGTCGGCAGCGATGGGTATGGCGTTGGGGTTCGGCTGGACCTCTGCCCGTGCGGCCTCCTTTCGCTCGACAGCGGCGTTCTTTCGTGCCGTCTTCTCCGACGTCTTGAGATGTCGTTTTTGGAATTCTGGCATGAGTTCCGTGAAAATGCACCGTAAAGCCCGACTCACTCGGCAAGAACCTGTCCCAGCTTTCTCCCGCAAGCTTCGGGTCCTTCGCCAGCTCCCGCCGGATCATGAGCTCCTTGATCCGGTAGATGGGGTGGATGTTGTTCATGCAGTCGATGATAATTCGTCGAACCTCCTTCAGTCCCTTGAACGTGCCCATCGCCGACACCGTGTTTCCCTGCACCATGACATAGCACTCCGTGAGCAACTCAATGGCCTATAGTCAGCACTGTCCCCTTGCCAACATCGCCAAACGCCCACCTTCAAGGTCGACCCGTTCGGCCCAACTATCCGCTGCCGACGCTTGACAAACCGCTCCTTGTTCCGCACCAAGCCGCCGATCTTGATCACATCGCATGCAATGTCGTCCTGCAGCACCTTGAGGGCCTGATGTCAGCTCAGCACGCTTATCCGTCCAGATGAGCTCACTTGTGGTGCGCTGACTCCTCGAGCGAGCAGCTTCAACAGGTCTCGCCCCTTGAAGACGATATACGGATCCCACGTCTTCCTCGTCGTCTTGACGGTCATCTTTCCCTGTACCAAGTCCAACTCGCACGCCAGTCCATATGCGTCCAGCGCCGAGGTGATCTGGCCCCACACCGAGCGAAGGTACGGCTCCCGGTACTTCGGGAACAAGAGCGCGAACGACGACTCCTCGAGAAAGGTCTGATGCGCGTCGGCGGACGGCTGCGTCATGGGCTCGATCTTCCAGCTATACATTAGCTGAGGCTGGCAGGCTAGCTGCTCGAGCTCACTGGTCGATGTCGTCCGTGTCCCATGCTAGGGGTCAGCCATGGGCCAGACGGCGTACGGCTCGTGACTCACGCTTGTCCTTCCTGTGGCGCTTGTTCTTGTTCACAATCTCCTCGACATCATCCGCTCCATTCTGCTCCGCAGCCTTGCTTCCCGTCTTCGACTTCTTTGACGGGGCCGTCGACGAGGACGCTTCGGCACTCATGTTGATGCTGGTCCGAGAATGGTTCTGAAATTATCAACAGCGGACAGAGATGACGGCAAAATCACAAATTCAATCTGCCGGGCAAGGCACTCGCCGGTGAGCTATCGGATTAAATCTTTTGGCTTTCTTCGAATTTATCCCACCGCCCCTGAATGGGCCGTGCGCAGGTAAGAGGCCAGCCCGACTGCCAAGACAGCATGTGAACCACGACGGGACATACCTACACGATGGGCCCCGAAGATGATACACGCCTTAGGAAGGGAACATGTGCCGCCGTGATCTGCAAGCTATCGTCAATGCACTGAGTTCCGGCCTCTGCGAGGTGGTAGTGGCAATTTCCCCGGACTTCGCTGTCATGAACAAGTCAACCGGATTGACGTGTGATCACACAGGGAGGAAGACAGGCAGTTTCAGATGGCGAAGCCTGAGATGAAATACATCAGCTCTCCAAAATCACGCGATATCGGTAGAAACCCCTCAAAACCCAAGTGCGCAACAAGGCACGATGCAAGACCAAACGGCACCTCTTCATCAGACACGGGACCCGTCACTCTCAACAGGAAGTGCCTAGCGTCAGCTTGCTCGCAACGGAATTGACAGGTATGCGCACTTCCACCTCGCCCGTGATTACGAGCTGTCGGTGGTCATCTGCTTCATCCATGACCTCTTCTGCCAAGTTTGAATCAACCAGCGCAATCCAGCCGTCATCAGTGTCCACCCGCGCAAGCACGTCTTTCAAGTAATTCAACGGCCACTGCGGTCCGTGATTTTGAGTCATGTAGTTCCTCACATGTCGGAGCTTATCCACGACGACACTGCGCTGCCTGATGTAGTCGTCGAGCTCGGACCGAGGACTGGGGGCGAGAAGCATGTGGTACGTCATGCTGGATGACCCATGAGGAGAGTCTGTTTTCACCACCAGAGTGCGACTGTGGCTCTCGGCCAGAAGTGACTCCAAGCTTCGTTGCGGTGTGAGGAGGTGCTGCTCTGGAGCCGGCATCGTACAATCCTTCCCAAACAGACACGGAGCTTTCCGCTGTGTGGTACCCCATTGTGTGTCGCCCCTTCGCTCTCGAGTCCACGCCTGTGACGCCACAAACTTCTCCGTGTAGACAGTGCCATCCTGCACGATGTAGTTGGCAATAGTGGTACTGGCAGTCTGTCGATTGGTCGCGTGAAGATCTGTCAGGACATGAGACCACATGGTTCCTCTACGCCCATCTCGGAACATGGCGAATTTCACTTCCCATACCGATATGTGCTTCTTCGCCCACTCGTCGTAGCTTGGAATGACAGTGGTGCCGTCATCTGACCATGGAACCTGTTCTGTCGGGGGGCAAAGATATCCAATCTCCAATTCCTTGCTCTTGTCGATTCGGTGCCGCACGCCGCCCAGGTTTAGCATGAAGCTGTTCCAGTTGTCCTCGTCCAGCATGATGCTCGCGATCTCATGCGTGACAAATTCTCTGGTCCACTTGAGCTCTTCCTTGCGGCGCAGGGGCGGTACAAGGTAATGAGCTCTGAAGTCAACTTCATCCTTGCCTGCAGCCCCGTCACGAGCAGAAAGTCGAATTGCCTCGGGAACGAGCAAAATAGTCGTCACAAGCGCGTTGACTGGCAGCGGGTCTCCACCCTGAGAGGGAGCTTGCAGTCGGGTTTGTCGGTCAGCATCCTCATTGTCTGCCGCAGGACCAGAAGAAGAGTGATGATCTTCCGGAAACGCATGGACTGGGGTCGCTGCCGTGCCAGCAGTAGAAGGCTGCTGGTTGTGCTCCTGCGACAATCCGGCTGCGCTCCAGTTCTCGCTGCGTTGGAGACGCGGACTCCAAGATGACGACAGCCAGTCATCGTTGTACCAAGAGGGATCCATCAGGGCGAGAGGATGCGATCGCGGCCACAAATTTCTCAGAGCTGGCACTGGTGCAGCTGGATGATAATAATTCAATCAAGTGATTGATTGTACGTTTCAAGAAAGCGCCCGTTCATTTCAGCGGCTGGGGAGCACGTCAGCAGCGTTCTACATATCTACCGCTAATGTCTCCACCATCAGAAGTGTCCTCACCTCGCCAAGAGCTCCACTGGTGACGACGCCACTGTGAATGGACCGCTGCGTGTTGCAGTGAGTATCACAAAGGACAAGCGTGGGGGCGTGTAAAGCAAAGGACGGCGATTGGCTATGCCTGGGCTCGCTGACGATCGGCAATAAGCGAGGGAAGTAGTAGAACGAGTCGCCTGGCTCATGGATCTAATGGTCTCTGATACTGTATCTTCTAAAGGTCGCTGAATCATCGCCGTTTGACAGGCACACAAGGGGGCCGGAGTTATACATCCCTCACTATACATAATCACTTATTAGTCAATCACGCAGTGCATGCCGTAGCCCTTGCTGAAGGTGTCTGTAGCGCGAACGTCAACAGCGAGCAGACTGGATACGTAAACCATGCCGAAAGCCAACACGAGCGGCTCTCCCTCATCGTCTCCATCTCTGCACCCGCTCACTCCGGCAAACGACCAGTCCATGCGGCCTAACATCAGCTCTTGCGTGAGGTTACGTGCGACCGGCGTACCTGCACCTCTCCACTGGTGACGACTTCGTGTTGTCCGACACAGCGCGAAGAGCTTCTTCAGCGTCTTCAAGGCCGACCACCCGATACGCAATAGGGGCATTGTCCAGACTGTCTCGTGCCAACACACGCTCCAGGCAGTCTTGTACGCCCCGCGGACCGAGGTATAGATCCAAATCGCTGATCTCGTGCCGAAGTCGGCGTACGACCGCGCTTCGCTGCCTGATGTGGTCATCAAGCGTGGCGCGTGTTATCCGTGACAGTATCATGTGATAGACCACTCGAGCGCTGAACTCCGCCTGCGAACTTTCGATAATGACCACGAGAGTGGGAGTGAGCGTCTTGGTAAGTACGTCAGTCCACCTTGTCGGCGTGACAATGAGGTTCTGCAATTGTGTCTGCATGACGCCCGGGAAGACAGAAATGAGCGCCGCGTCTTTGGTCAAATTGCACCAGCCGTGTTGGCTGGACACACCTCGCTCTTGAGACCACCGTTGTGTGGCCAAGAGTTCATCGATACAGTGCGCTCCACCTTGACTGGCGTAGTGGGCAACAGCATCGCCGGCACTGATACTGTCCATGACGTGCAAATCAATGAGAAGGGCATTTGACCGCTTCCCGCTGAAGCCGCGCCTGCTAAGCAGCAACTTCGGATGCCATTTGGATATGTGGAAGTTGACCCATTCGTGATATCTTTGCGCGTCAGACGAATAGTCGTTCTCGCCTAAATCCCCGACTTCCGTTTCGCGAGGGTCACGGAAGTCGATTGCGCCGCGGTGAAACCGCTCTCGCTCATGTCTCGTGTTGAACAGGAGCCTTTCTACATTGTCTTTCGCCAGCAAAGTCCCTTCTACTTCACGTATGACGAGCTCTCTGGTCCATCCCAGCTCCTCACTGCTGCGCGAAGCCGGCACGAGATAGTAAAGTCTGAACGATGTCCGATCCTCTCCTTCCCCTACTTCGCGCGCAGGTAAGTGGCTAGAATGCGGAACAAGTATAATCGTCGTCTTGAGTGCGTCCGCCGACATGAGGGAGGAATCCTGAGTTGAGCATGGCGATACCGCCTGCTTATTGAGGCGGTGATCTTCCTTTGCTGCGTCTCGGCCTTGCATCTGATCAACAGGGTTGTCTGTAGGACAGCTCACGGGGAGAGCATCACAGTGCGATCCGTGCGGCCGACTGTTCAGTGAAGACATACTATCGTCTCTCCAGCTGCAGGACGGATATCCCGATTCAAGAGATATAAGAGAGCTGCGATGGTCATGGCTGATGAGGTCGCTTGCCAGGACTTAGCCTCATCTATTCGACGATCGGCGCGCAAAGATACGCATGCAGACCGCATCACTCTCAAGATGCAAGGCCTCATGAGTCGCAAGGAAGGCCCACCTGCCGCCCGAAAGGTGCGGCGCATTCTACGACGGGTGGAAAGAGATCGTGTCGAAAGGATTTCGCCTTCCCAGCGAGGGCCACGACTCATACGAGTGGATCGGCGTGGCACGCCGGCATTTGCAAGACTGCGGGTCGCTAAGTGTTCCCTCTGCACCGATGGCATATGCTGCGCAACATGTACTGTCAAGCCAGACGGATCGGGGATTGTTCTCCCCTATAGCGTAGCGGAGACGGCTCCCGCTCAAGCGGTGCCACTTTCGGGTCATACAGTATGGGAGCGGACTTCACGGTCCGCGGGCGCTCTTTAGGCCGACTTTAGTCTTGATGGGACCAGGAAGAGCAGTTCACGGCAACCTCTTCACCACGAGGGTAATCCTGAAGTGCCGATCCTGCTCGTAGGGCACTCCGTGGCCTCTGAAAGCGCGGATGTCTGATCCGAGGGAGGCGAGGCACACGGCATCAGGCCAGACACGAAGAGCAGTTTTCACGGGTCCATGCCATCCTACCTCCCTTATGTACAGTCCTCCCGCGCACCTATTCGCCTCGACGTCTGTCTGCTCTGATGACATCGATGGGTCAGACCTGATTTTAGCACACGTGTCGCGTGCATCTGTTCAAAGGCATACCTGGACCTGGCCGGTGATGACGAGCGCCTTGCGATGTCGCGCATCGTCAAGAGCTCCCGCAGCGGCGTGCGGGGTGGTCAGCTCGATCGAAGCGTGCTTCGTGCTCGCGTTCCTCAGCAGCTCGGCCAAGTGGTCTTTCGGCTGGTGTGCCTCCAGGTACAAGCCTGGATCATTCATCGAGCGACGAAGCTTGGCGACCACAATGCTGCGCTGCCGGATATGGGCGTCAAGCGTAGTGCGTCTCTTGTGCGAGAGTATCATGTGGTAATCTGCCAGGGCGCTGTACTGTGTCTTCGACCAGTGTTTGACCACCACGAGAGTCGGATCATGGCTGTCCGCCCGCAGAGCCCCCCAGCTCTCTGGCTGCGGAGGGGTGTGCTGTCCTCTCACCACCCCCGAGCCGGCCGAGATGGACAGGTGGGCCTCAGCCCTCCTCAGATTCTTCCAACCATGACGGCTGGATAGACTGCGCTCCTGGGTCCATTGCTGGGAGGCCCGCAGGACGTGAGTGTAGACCACACCCCCCTGTCTGCTGTACTCGTCGATGCTAGCGGCAGCGACGGGCTTGCTGGTCATGTGCAGATCCATCGTCAGCGCAATGGTGCGGTTGCCGTTGTAGCCGACCCTGATGAGGTCGAACTTGTCCTCCCAGTGGCTGATGTGGAGGTTGGACCACATGATGTAGCTCTCCAGGGCTCCAGGGTTGCTTGACACAGAGTGCCCCCCGATCAAAGACTCCCGTGGGTCCCGCACTTCTGTGGCACGGCTGACTGAGCTGCGACCGCCCTGGGCGTTGAAGAGAAAGTCTCTCACATTGGCAGGCACGAGCATCACTTTCTTGATCTCATGTTGGATGAGGTCTTTCGTCCAGTGGACCTCTTCACTGTTGCGAACCGCGGGCACCAGGAGGTGGAGCTTGGAGTAGGTCCGATCCTCCCCCGAAGCAGACTCGCGAGCAGAGAGATGCAGGCTGTCCGGAACGACCAGCACAGTTGTCTGCAGCACGCTCAAGGGCAGGGGCCTGACGTCTTGGGCGGGGCCCTCAGACGACATTGGAGCCTCAGCTTGATTACCACCGGCGATGGCCGACCCGAATGAGTATTGACCAGTAGCACTGGGGTACGCACCATGGGGACTCATAGGAGCCTGGCCGTAAGTCGAGCCCGAGGCACTTGCTGTGATCTGGTAGTGGGAGACTTGAGCCGGGCCAAGCGTAGTTGTGGCCACGCAAGTAGCGCCTTGATAACCGCTGGCAGGGGTCGCAAAACCTTGCACGTAGGCCTGACCAGACTGACTCACCCCCGACCAGCTCAACGATGGGTTGTTGCCGTAAAAGGCACCGCCCGGATTGGTACTCCACGAGGACGACGAGGGCATCCCATCGTCGTAGCCACTGTAGTACTGGTATGGGTCCATGATAATGGCTCCGATGTTGACAGACAAGTCTGAAGTCCCCACGCGCGCGTGAGCGGGTACGCAGCCAGTACCAAGGGCTTCTGCAGCGTTGATGGGCTGACGCACGCCCTGATTCATTCAGCTAATATACTGCTGCCCGAGTTTGCCACGCCACAGGGCCGGCCTTCCGTGCAGGTCGCCAGATCTCGTGCCCATCCCCTTCGCCCGCCCCGCGGGTCATTGTGAGACCAAGATCGCGTACCTCGAGAAGCCGGGCGTAAGCGACAGCGGACGGCGTCATGGCTCCTTCAGCCAGTACGCCTCAATATGGACCTCTAGATCAGCATTTGTCTTGGTCGCCTAGACCGTCTGGCCGCGGTAAAGGGAGGCGGAGCAGAGGTGTCACCGCGGGAAGGCCTTTCGTCTTCAACAGTCAGATCTGGGCGTCATGCGATGGCTAGATCTGAAGTGCGAACTGGAAGGACAACTTAGCCGGTGTCTGCCGCGGTCCGTGCTGGGCCAATGGGATATCAAAACTCTCGCAGGCAGTGTCCAGTGGCATTTGTCGGGTCGAGGCATACCCGCTTTGGGTTTAGTAACATGATACCCGTCTCAAATGGAGGCGGAGTTCGCCTCTGCGTGACTTCTGCAAGCCTTCGAAAAGGTAAGATCCGCCCATGGCAGGTCGCGCTGAGAGTAGTCTTCGCGCGCTCTCGGGGATCTTAGGTTTAAAGCGCCTCTTGTCACGGTGGAGACATGGAAGTCTGAATCAACGAGATGCCCGCCACGACTTACGGACTTCGGATGAGATCCGCCAGGCGTGGCTTTACGCTCGGAACCTGTGGAATTGCAGGCTGGAGTGCTTCACAAGCCCGCGGGGCCGTGGAGCGGGCAAGCCGAATAGGCGCGCTTGGTTTACAATGTCGCAGAACACACCTGGATGTTTCCTCGGTGCGAGTGTAGGCTACCAGCCATCCGTGTTGACAAGCTCCAACACTGGCCCACTGTAACGATCTTGTGGGCACCGTGACAGTGCAAGATACATACATGGCTGCGCAGTGGCAGAGACGCTCATCCTGACAAACGCGCATCCTTACAGGCATCAGCTCGTCGTGGACCAAGCCAGCATGTGTAGTGAGTGCGCTTTGGCGACCTGTCGCCGTGTGCGCGCTGGAATGGTGTGATCACTGTAATCCCCATGCATGCTCAAGCCGGCTCCCAAAATAAACAGCTTTCATCCCTTGCGTGCAAGCGCTTGTTATTCCGGCTGGTTGCCGGGCCACGACACCTGTGATCAGTTCGATAGTGTCGTTACTGAAATCTGCAGACCAACCTCAACCTTTCCTTTGATCACGCGTCTCCCTGCGTCCATGGCAGATTGGACAGCTTGTGCCGCACCTTGGGGCGTGTACAGCGTAATGGGCATCCTGTTGGTGCTTGCCTCTTGCAGGAGACGTGACAAGCGATCACTTGCACCCTCCAGATCGAGGTAGAAATCATGTGAAGTCATCTCGTTCCGAAGTCTCGTCACAAGAGCCGCTCGTTGAGTGATGTGCTCGTCGAGGGTGCATCGAACTTTACCGGAGGAAAGCTCCATGTGGTAATCCATTGCTGCGGTACAGTCCACCGAACACGCCGTGAAAACAACGCCAATGGGGACGTAAGCTCGCGTGATGGGGGGATTGTCACCTTCGTCTTCCCACGTCAGGACGTCCTGCAAATGCAAAGCTGAGGGGTTGACCATCACAGACAGACGTGCGGGCTGTTTCGTCATCGTCCAACCTGGTCGACTTTGACCGTGATCTCTCAGCGTTTGGACCCATTCTTGAGAGGCTGTAAGGCTATCTGTGTAGACGAGTCCGCCTTGGCTGATATACTCGTCAATGGCGACGCCCGCGACGTGTCCGTCCCTTGCATGTAGATCAATACGGAGGGGATGAGAATGTTTGCCACAGTATCCCTTGCGGCTAAGCACGAATTTGGGGTCCCACGCGGCAACGTGGAAGCTGACCCAGCTGATGTACCTTTCCGCACTCTCCGCCATCGGTTCTCCGTCGCCAATCCCCGCGGTCAAGTCGCGAGGTTCGCTGAAGTTGACTGTGACGAAGCGGGGGCGAAACCTCGCGTGGTTGTGTCGCGAGTTGAATAACACTCTGCTTACGCTGGATGCTCGAAGCATAATTTCTTCCAGCTCTGTTGTGACGAGTTCTCTGGTCCATTCGAGCTGTTCGCTGTCGCGCGACGCCGGCACAAGGTAATGAAGCTTGAAACAGGTCTGGTCCGTGCCTGCGGTCTCCTCATGTGACGGCAGATAACCGGAGATGGGTACGAGTATCACTGTAGTCCGGCTCACATCCAAAGGGGGCGAGGAGCTCAGTCCGGATGACACTGCAGGTGACGACCGCGGGCGAGCAAGTTCAGCCCCAACACCAGGGTCAGCGCAGGAGCTCTGATTGTCGGACGCACCCCATCCTGGTGCGGCCGCGGTGGCGATGTCCTCGGGAGACGCACAGTGCGGCCCCCTCCCAATAGAAGGCTTGTCAGCCTCTTCTCGGACACGAGAAGAGTTTGGGTTCATGGAGGAAAGCTGCGATGAGACAAGAGGGCTGAGGGTCAGAGCTTGAGAGGCGTCAAATGATCGGCTGCGTGAGCTAGCTTGGCACGGAAAGATTCCGCCGAAGTCGAACACATCAACTTGCGAGACCCAGGATGCCGAGAAGACTTTCCCTCTCTCGGTGGAAACCACCTCGCTTATGTCGGGGCGCGAAGTGGACCATAGAAAGGATCCGTTTCTGAAAGGACGGCGTCAAGCTTGTGTTTGCAGTGACACAGTCAACGAGGCATCAGATGTCATAACCTAGACTTGAACAGCCACGTCCTGGCAGCAGGGCGTGACTTGGCGATCTGTTGGACGTCCCTCCCGGTGCGCATAGATACTATCTGCGACAACGGGAAGCGGTCCCAACGCGCTGACCGGGTCGAGAGCATTGTATCGTGTCAGGTGGGCTCCGTCGACTCAGACAAATGTCCCACATATAAATCCGTACCACTCGATGATGGCATCAAGAACCGCTTTGCCGACTTGATCGACTCTCTTATAATACCCACGTAGCTACTGTAGTGTTCTTCTTGTTCGAGCGACCCCTTCGAGCGCTGCCTATAAAGGTTTCGCCTCGAGTGATGGTCTGACGTAATCATATCGTCATTCCATGATACTCACATCGCTCCGTATCGTGACCAGGAACTACATGAGCATCTCATGCACGCATCAAACCCGCACTCAAAAGCTGACGGTCTCTGTTCATCCGCGTGGAGGCTGGCCATTCAGCTGGTCGCCAAGCAACAACTGCCTTGATCACGTTCGGTTGTAGCTGAAGTACACATTCCTAAGTCGATTTCGCCCTTGATCACGCGCTTCCCTGCGTCCAGGGCGGTCTGGACCGCTTCTACAGCAGCTTGTGGGGAGTACAGGGCGACGTGGGCGTACTCGGTGCTAGTTTCCCGTAGTAGACGGGACAAGCACTCGACGGGCGCCTCGGGACCAAGATGCAGAAGCGAATCGATCATCTTGTCTCGAATGAGTTGTACTGCAGCTCTTCGTTGGTCGATGTGTTCGTCGAGGGTGCATCGTGTTTGACAGGAAAGTTCCATGTGGTACTCCATTGTCGCTGGGGAATGGCATCGAGAACAGTGCGTCACCACCACGCCCACGGGGGCGTGAGTTCGAGCCAACGTGCTGTCCACGTATGGGACTGAAAGGCTGGGACCTTGCGCCGGCGTAGTGTTGGGGATGACGTCGAGATGCGCTACTTCTCTTTCCACTCTGGGTCGGCCGGGGCGGGACACCGCGTGCCGCGACCATCTTTGCGACGCCATCAGGGTATCAGTGTACACCGCCCCGCCCTGGGCAAGGTACTGGTCGATGGAATTGTCGTCAGCGAGCTTGTTTGTAACATGCAGATCCATAGTCACAGCATTGAACCTTTTGCCGCCGAAGCCACGCCTGCTGAGCGCGAACTTTGCTTCCCACTTCGCAGCGACGGTGTCTGCCCATTTGTCATAATCTACACTGCCCGTCACCTCTTCCGTCTCCCCTGTTTCCGTACTGGACTTCCAGCCAGGAGGACGCACCAAGGTCGTCCCGCGGTAGTTCTTTCCAAGCCCGTCTCTTGGGTAGAAAAGTATTCTCCTTGCGTTTTCCTCCGTCAGCATGATATTCTCCAGCTCTTCCCTGACGAGATCCCTGATCCATCCCAGCTGCTCGCTGTTAGGTGTACTGGGAACGAGATAATGCAGCTGGAAAGAGGTTTGATCTTCGTCGGTCGCGGCACTTCGAGCAGGCAGGTGGCAGGAGTCTGGCACAAGCACGAGCGTCGTCGTATCTGCGCTCACCTCAAGGGAGCCGAGGGGATCAGCTGGGGCCTGAGGCCGTGCTGGTAGGTGGGCTGGTTGCCCATCGGTTGCGGCTTGGCTAGCTGATATCTCGCCTGAAAAGGCGAAAAGTGATGCCCTTGCGGAGACTGCATGGCCGTGCACCTCACCATACGATCCCGTACTTGAAGAAGACATGTTACTGTATGGTCCGGTTTATTATTTGTATGGGTTCATGGTGGCAGAGATGCGTCCAAAAGCAAGAGTGGTGGGAGGTTGGTGCTATCGAAGGAGCAGGAGAACAGGCTGTTTGCGTGAGAAACACCGACAGTATACGACACAAGGCGGACTGCGCTATACCTCGCCACACTAGGCAGGCCGGACTCGGGTCCAAGACGCCCTCAACTCCACAACAAGTCGCGAAGGCTATCGTCGAAAGGATCGAGCTTTGAAAGGAGCGGCCGCGCGTCATCGACCGCAAAGGGCACGCCACACTCACATAGCAGCAAGTTGATAATCTATGTCGTCCGCCGCGGGGTCCAACACGACATGCATGATGAGCCGCCAGGACTGCCACGCGTGATCGTCGCTCGCCGTCAATGGGCGGGATCTTTGCGGCGCGAGGACCCGCTTTGGCATGTGAAACGCCTTGAAATGACGCTAAAATCCAGGAACCGGGTATGGGCTGTTCCCCCCTCGCGTGTCAGGGAACCAAAAGAGCAACGCGGCGACGACGCGACGTGACACAATGCACGAGCCATGCAACAGCTCAAACAATGCGCCAAAGCAATCCCTCTGTCCCCTGGATGCATGCAATTTCACCACAGGATAAGCACCCCGGAATGCATGCTTAGCTGCATACAGCCCGCGCATCCTCGCTGCCTGAAGTCGTCGTTCTCATCGATCATTTTGCCTTGTTGACGCTTGACAAGATCTATCATCCACCGACTATCACGACACAACACCACCGCTGGCCGGCCTTCATCCGACGCTCATTCCATCACCCCTTGACTCGCATCACGCCGCTTTGACGCCTGGTTCGTTTCAAGGTCAAGGCCCCCTTTGGCCCCAGTGCGCATAGACCGACACATCGCCCCTACCCGTTGGCTTGATTGATCGTCTGATTGCCTGTCTGCACGTACCGGCGACCGAGGGGCAACCCCCTTTTGTGTTTGCCTTCGTCATTAGATAGCTATCATCACTCCTACACTGCCATACATCTCGACCGATCCTTCATTGACCGACACGATCCTGGCCCGACGACCCCTCACGCTCATTCACATAGATTCACTCGTTTGCACGCCGCGCGCGGGACGACACAACCCAACTCCTCATCTCACGCTTCTCGACGCGGCTTGACGCCCCCACGATCAACACAGCTCTTCCTCGCCGAAAGTCTCAGCACGCCCACCGGCCCATTTCATAACCAACCCAATACGGTCACTATACGATGGACGCGGTATCGCACCTTCTTCGCAGGCGAGCAAAGCGCGGTGCATTCGCTGCTTCACCCCACTTCGCCGTCGTCGACCCTATTCCAGACCAAAACGAGACGCGTGCGATCCAAGCGGCAGGCTTGAGGAAGCGTCTCACGCCGGCTGAGATCGAGGCGATGCAAGCTTCGGCCAGGTCCAGCGCCATCCGAGCCGCGAGCGACGCTGCGGTACGTTAAGCATCAGTAGCTCAAGACAGGCGCTGACATCCAGGCTCAGGCGGCAACTACTGCCAAGACTACGGCGACTCAGCGAGTGGCTACTCCCGCTACCCAAACACCTACCACCACGACGCACAGCGCCTGGGTGTTCTCCGACAAGTTCGGCCATGCCACCACCTCTACCACCACACCGGCGGCGACCGTATCCAGCGCGGTGCGGGCGGTGACCTCATCTACCTCCGTGCGTTCTGAACTCTGCACGTCTCCGTATCAAGCTCATGACCCAGTCATCGACCTCGCGCGCATCATCCTCCACGGCATCGTCGTCGGTCGCGAAGTCGTCTTCCTCTTCCACTTCAACTACAACTACCCGGAGCTCGACTGCCGCTCCGCTCACGTCGACGGCTACTATCCGGACGATCACGCAGAGCACCAGCAATGCCGTCTCTTCGTCAAGCAGCGCTCCCTCGGTCAGCTCAGACGCAAATCTGGCCGGCGCAAACTCCACCAAGGATACTGGGTAAGCCTGGCCCAATGCGTGAACGGATCTTATGACTGACTTCAAGCATCTCCGGCGGAACTATTGCCGGGATCATCGTCGGCGCTCTCGTCGGTGTTGTCATTGTCGGTTCCTTGATCGGCTGGCTTTACGTGAGCATACCTTGACGCGAGGGAAATGGCTATCTAACCCCAGCGCAAACACAACAATCGATCTTACTCTGAGAAAGCGCCATGGGCCAAGATTGACGACGACGACATCACTCCGTACCCTCCTGGTGAGAAGTACGGCCACCATGGCGGACAAGACGACATCTACGGCGCGTCGGCTGCTCCCGTCATTGGATCTCGCCGAGCGCTTGCCATGGCGCGTCAGAACGCTTTCCAGGAGGATGGATCGTTCCGACCCGCTTCCGATTACATGTTTACCGAGGAAGGCCCGAACCGTGCCGGCGTTGGTTCTGGTGGATCGCTCTCTCAGAGCTACAGCGCGTACCCGAATCTGCCTTCTCCGTATTACGGTCTCGACCCTCAAGGACGCCCTTACCACCCGGAAGCCGATCATTTTCCGATGCCCCACATGTACAACAACCTCGGAGATCACTCGCCCCACGCCCTCACCGCTCCAGGCAACACTCGTCAGCTCGTCGGCCCGCACGGTTTCCCCCAGCCCGACTTATCTCCACACGCTCTCGGTCGTCCCGCGGCACCCGTCAGCAACTTTGCCATCGCTCAACACGAGGACTTTGCCGATATGCCGGAACCGCACACGCCGACGAACGTGGATCACGGAGATCTACCGTACACGCCTCGGACTGCCATGACTGCGGGAGAGTGGGCTGGAGATGCTCGTCTTCCCCAAGACCGAAGTCGGGTCTCGATGAGCACGCCTAAGGCGATGGGTCCCGGAGAAGCCGCCGCTCTTGCGGCCGCCACTGCCGCTGCACGAGGCCCGTCACAGGACGAGAAGGCCTTCCCAGTGCCTCAACCAACCGCTGCTTCTTTGCCTTCTTTCGAGCCGATGAGTCCACTCATGGCCGAGTTCGATCTCAAGCGAAGCTCGTCGCAGCCGCTCGCCATGTACGAGGACGAGCAAAGCCAGCAGAAGAGGATGTATGGCGAAGTCGCTTCGGCTGCGAATGTTCCCGAGCCGCCCACGCCCAAGTCTGCGATTAACTTGACGCACTCGACCAGCTCGGCCGACACTGGCTCGTCCTTCTCGGCCACCGAGCCCATGCCGGCGCGCCTTCCGCCCGCGATTGCAGTCCAGGCGCCTCAGCCGTACATACATGGCCGTCCGCTTTCCCCTCTCGCGGAGGTGCAGACGCCCATGTCCGTCGCAACGAGACCATCGATGGATTACCCTGTACCTTCATCGAGCCTCTTGCACGAGCAGAACCCGTACGAGCGCACCTTGCTCGCTGCCAAGGCCGTCCCCGGATCGCCCGCGCCGCCATACTCAGCCTCAAGTGCCGGGGTGCCGTCTTTGGCAAGCCCCGCGTATCCCCAACGTAGAATGTCCGGAATGAGCGTGCCTGGCAGTGTCACCGATAGCCCGCAACAGTGGGGCCGTAGCGAGACGAAGGGGACGCGCGTGCAGAGCATGTTTGACGAGGAGGACGCGTACGGGGGTATCTAGGTGTTACGTGTCATGGACGGACAATTTTAGGCGGGAGACTATGGTTGCTTCTTTCTATAAAACGCGCTGGGCGCGTATGCAACATGTGTATAGATGCTGGTCTTACCGATATCGACTGCATGTGCAGGCTGATGAAGATGGCCATGCATGGTGGACGGTGCCACTCTTGCCGGGTGGCTGAATAGGGGATTGGCGGGCTGGTTGGTTGGCTGGCGGTCGATGCCGAGTCGCGCCTCGCGTCGACGCGTTTCGACACTTTATCCCCGGACATTCTCTCATGACATTACTTGATCCTGCGCGCACAATCGGCAACAGCATCCATACTTGTCCAGCGGTGCAGGCTACCCCCGAGGTAGACACACTCCTTGCTCACCATCTGCGAGTAATTTTGACTCGCATCGTCGCGTACCGAGCACGATGGACGCCTCGAGGTAAGCCCACCGCGTCACGCGCGACTTGACTGCTTGCGTGTATCCCTGCTTGGCCTTCCTCAGTCCCAAATTCACGGTGAACGTGCATCGCTCACCCTCAGCTCCAGCCATCCATCCATGCGTGGTCCTCAGCCAGCGACGCCCTCCCACCCTTCGCTGCTGCCAGCCCTTTCACCGAGTTCAGCACTAGAACAAACGCCAGCACCACTTCACCCCCTCCCACCCCACTTACAGCACCCGCATTCGATCCACTCGCGGCCGGGCAGCGCTCAAACGAGCCACATGGCCCATCCGCAGGGCCACGCGCACCACGGTCCGCCCATCCCGCAGCCGCAGTTCGTCCTGCCCGGCGGACACGTCATGCAGCCGCCTCAGTCAACTGAACGCGCCCGAGCCCAGGCCGGTGGAGCCAGCGCGAACAACGGAAATGTCTTTGGCAACGTCATGGGCAGTGGTCCGGGCCAGGGGCCGGCAGAGCAGGGTCCGGCACACACGAAGGTGTATGCGAGTGTCTACTCTGGAGTGAGTGGCCGTTTCACAACGCGTTGCCTGGCCAAGGCCGCGCATAGCTGGCGTTGCACCTTTGGTTAACTCCAGATCGCGGTGTTCGAGGCAATGATCCGAGGCATCTCTGTCATGCGACGGTCGCACGACTCGTGGGTGAACGCGACGCAGATTCTCAAGGTGGCCGGGATCCCCAAGTCCTCGCGGACTAAGATTCTCGAGAAGGAGATCCTAGTGGGGATACATGAAAAGGTGCAGGGCGGATGTGAGTGAGAAGCAGTCCTTCTGCAGACAGGTTACTGACAGCAGACGGGAAGTACCAGGGCACATGGTCAGTCTCGAAATGCACCACGGAGAGTAAGCTGACGACCAGGATTCCTCTGCAACGCGGCCATGAGCTCGCCGCCCAGTATGGGGTGACGAGCTATTTGTCACCGATCTTCGACATGGAGCTACCATCCGGCGGGGTCGCCGCGCTGCCGGTCGCCCGCCCAGACGCGCATGACCGACAAGGCGGCCTCAAGACGCCATCGGCGGTGATGGGGTACAACCCGGACCTCACTCCGGGTCGCATGGCCTCGCCATACGGGCACATGCCTCCCCCGCCGCAGTATTCAAACGGCGGGGACATGATGATGATGCCTCCTGGGGTGTACCCGCCGTACTACGCTCAGCCGGACATGTCCATGACGCCCACCAGGAACCACCCGGCCGACATGAACCCGATGCTGGCGCCCGCGGCGGACATTGGCGCGATGGGCCTCCCACCGAGTCACAGCGATGTGTACATTGATCAGTATGGACAACCTCACCCGAACCCGAGCTACACCCAGCAGTATACGATCGCCGACGACTTGCCGCCCCCCGCGAAACGACAGAGGTCGAACGAAGACGACTTCGCCATGGGCGACAATGACGGAGACTTTTTGCCTGAGGTTGAGGAAGCGATCGTGCCCACACAACAGACGGAGGAAGAGGAAGAGCAGGACGGCATCGAAGAGGAGGAAGACTCAGAGGACGAGGAGCTTCGTAACGCTTCACCCTTGCCTGGCTCCTTCCGCCTGTCGACGAAACCGCTGCGTCCGAAACTGAACCAGACGACGGCGCGGACGCGCGATCTATTGATCAAAACGTTTGGCGAGAATGCTGCCGCGACCGATTTGGAACAGATTCTCAAAGAAGCTCATGGCGAGGAGCTGAAGGACGTCGACGTTGATATTGTCATCGACGACCAAGGCCACACGGCCTTGCACTGGGCGACGGCACTCGCAGTCGAGTCAATACCACAGCAGCTGATCGATCTCGGCTCGGACATTCATCGCGGTAATTACGCTGGTGAGACGCCGCTGATACGATCTGTCCTCACGACAAACCACGCGGAAACGGGGCATTTCTCCGACTTGCTCACGACCCTGTCGAGCTCGATACGGACGCTCGACCATGCTCACCGGTCGGTCATACACCACATTGCGCTCATTGCCGGTGTCAAGGGCCGCGC
This sequence comes from Papiliotrema flavescens NRRL Y-50378, assembly GCA_000442785.1. Taxonomy (NCBI): domain Eukaryota; kingdom Fungi; phylum Basidiomycota; class Tremellomycetes; order Tremellales; family Rhynchogastremaceae; genus Papiliotrema; species Papiliotrema flavescens. The sequence continues at coordinate 65,204 of CAUG01000018.1, forward strand.
TGCGTCGGCGCGCGTTTACATGGCGGGCGTGCTGGAGTGGGTGGCGAAGAACGGCCTAGACAGCGAAGAGACGGGCCAAGTCAGCTTGAAGAACTTGGTGGACCTGCAGGATGTGCATGGCGATACGGCCCTGAACATCGCGGCGAGGGTGGGCAGCAAGGCATTGATTCAGCTGCTGCTCGATGCGGGGGCGGATAAGGCTAGGGCCAACAAGCTGGGGCTGAAGCCGTACGACTTTGGTGTCGAGGTCGAGGTGAGTTGCGCCTAGCAGAGAGAAGGTTGAGTGCTGAAGCGCAGCTCCTCAAGCTCTCTCCGGGCGAAGTGGTTGTGTCGACCCTGAAGGCCGAGGTACCGCGTCCCGCACGACGGTCGCGTGATGTTCAGAAGAGTGAGTGTTGTCGCGAAGTGCATTTGCTGAAATGATACTGAGTGTAGACATCTCGGCAATCTTCGAGACGATCAACAATACTTTCGCGCAGGAAATGACCATCAAGCAGACCAAGCTGAACGACACCGAGACGAAAGTCCGACACGCAACGAAATCGCTCGCGGACAAGCGGCAACAGGTCGCCCGTGCCCAGGCGGCGCTCGGTGACCTCGAGCAGGTCAAGCAGAAGATTGAAAATGCGAAGAAGGCTCTCGGCACGTTGCCAAGCCAGGACTGGACCGGCCGCGGCGCGCTCTCGAGCGAGATGAGCGGGGAGACGGTCGCGCCTGCGGGATTCCGACATGTCCAAGTGGCCAACGTGGCGCATGGATCAGGGGACGAGATTGCCTTGCCGCCGAAGGGGTCGGAGGGGGCTGTCGCGCGCTTGAGACGCATCGCGGCGTGGGAGGACCGCATCGCGCAGATTGTGCAGGATCGGCTGGCGGCGCTTGAGGGCGAGAGCGCGGATAAGGCGGTCAAGTACAGGCGGCTCGTGAGCATGTGCACGAAAGTCCCAATCGAGCGGGTTGACGGGGTGAGTCACAATGCCTGGATGGAGAAATGCTGGCTGACGTGCAGTTGCTGGACAATTTGACGCAGGCGATCGAGAGTGACGGATCGAGTATTGACCTCGGGCGGGTAAACGGCTTGTTGGCGAGAGCGGACGATGCGAAGCCGAGTAATGGGCAACTGCAGGTGCAGGCGGTCTAGGTGATCGGATGTCGTGAGGAGGTGAATGCGCGCAAGGCGGCGTGAGGGAAACTGGGCAGGCATGAAGGGAGTACGGAAGCATAAAGTGGGAATCGTGTACTAGCTAGTCTTCAAGGGTCATCAGAATCTTTATCCGGCCTGTCTTCTTACGTAGCTAACTGCCATGCAGATGAGTGTCTACGACTGCATTGAGTAGAGGTTCTCAGGCTGCTGCAGCCGCACCGCGAATTGGCTGAAGCCATAATTCAGCGCCACGGCGTGAGTGTATGCTGTCTCACGCGTAAGGCATGCATGGGGGACATGACGGCATGACTGCGGTCGACTAGCCATGTACGAAGCCTACAACGAATTGTCGCCCCCGAACAGGTGGAATGACCGACTGTACGATGCGCTCGCGATGAACTTCGAGTCGGGCGAGATATCCACGCTCATGACCTTACCCGCGTCCGTCGCGAGATTCCGGATGAGCGCCCACTCGTCCGCGCTCCAGATCCGGACGTTGCAGTCGAATCCGGCCGTCACGAGGAAGAGGCCCGACTTCGGCAGTTGGCCCATACCCGGCTGCTCGTTGCCCGCCATCTCGACGTCGCCGGACCCGTCGCCATTGAGGACCGGCTTGATATCGGGCTTTGTATCCGCCGGGGCATCGTCGGCCGGCGCGTCGGGCACAGCGGGGAGGAGACCGGTGGGGAGAGAGACATCGAGCGGGACATGCGGGAGTTCGGAGGATGAGCGGAAGAACTTGAGGTCGGAGACGGAGGATTTGTGCGCGGGGATGATGTATTGCGTCTTGAGCATGCGGAGATCCCATATACGAACGGTATCGTCTCCTGATCCTGTCGCGATCTGGTATCTGCTCGTCAGCTGTAAGTTGCGACTGGTTGATGACGCAACGGACCCATTGGGCGCGAAGTCCATGGCCAAGATCTCCTTGACATGCCCGTCGAGCACCATTGCTGTTCGCCCCGTACGTATATCCCACACACGGCCAATTGCGTCGAAGCCGCTGCGGATGAGCTTGACGCATGGTCCCACCAGACATCACTTACCCCGAGGCAGCCAAAGCACCATCGTCCTGGAATGCCAAAGCGTAGACTTCCTTGCTGTGACCTTCTTGCACCAGCAGCTCGCTCTGCGCCTCAACATCCCATAATCGCCATGTCCCGTCGAACGACGCCGAACCGAGATATCTCCCTGAGGGGTGAAATGCAAGGCGGCCGACACGATTCGTGTGCCCCTCCAGCGTCGCAAGTGATTTCTCGCTACAAATCAGCTTCACCATTCGGCTCAGTGTTGACTCACCCTGTCAACGACCACAGCTTGACCGTCCCCTCTCCTCCACCCGAAGCAAAGTTCAAGCCATCCTCACTCGCGCCGACCGTCGCGAGCGGGTGCCATGCGATACCTCCAACTTTGTCCTCGTGACCCCGCTTCGTTGCTATTGGGTTCAAGTTCGGCATGTCCCATACTTTGACCGCGCCTGTCCATGATGATGTGAGGATGTACTGCGAATTCGGCGAAAAGCGGATGGTGGACAACGGCCGGTCGTCACCGAACTGTGAACCGAGACTGTTGAATGTCTGCCATCAGCACCGCGCAAGATTGAAGTCTGTCCGTTGATGGACTCACTTTGAGCTCGCCGAACATTTCTTTCCGGACGTTGACGATTTTCGACAATGGCAACCCGACTTCTATTCGTTGTCTAGCTATTCTAGATTTCGCTCTGACCGTCAATGGTTAGTTGCTTGAAGACATCTGTCAACTTACTTTGATAATGAATACCTCGCAATCTTCCGCCGTGCCTCCAGAAGCTCATTGGGTCCCTCCGTGTAGAACTCGCCCTGTCTTGAGTGCCAGTCACCGCGGCCTATATTAGCTCGACTCACCTCCTCGTCGTCCTCGTCGCTGCTGTCCTCATCCATAAAGTCCGGCATAGCCCGATCGCCCTTGGCATTCTCAATCTGCTCCTGCACGTACTTGAGTCGATCTCTTCTGTCCCCCGGCTGCACGTCAGCTCGCCCGATAACCTTTCTGGTCTCAACCCACACCCTCGCCGAACAGCGTTACTGGCTCGCCATAAGCTCGCAGTCGGTCTCGGACACGCTTGTCGTCCGTCGGCACGGCCATTTTCCGCATCCGCTTCTTCCGCTCGAGCTGCTCCACCAGCTCGGCATTCTGGGCGCGCTCCCGTTCATCGTCCGACCCTCCGAGCTGGTAGGTGTTGTCAACGGCTGGGCATCAGCGCATTGCACCCCACAAATGCGAGCCTGGATTTACCGAGATCGTCGATGTCCATCTTGCCAAACAGTCCCCGTGTGTTTCTAATGGAGGTCGGGGTCGACTGTGCAGGTCGGTAATGCGTTGAATGAAGTTGTATGCGAGGCGTGTCTGAATTCTGGCATCATGAGCACCAGAAGCAGCTTGCCGTCAACCGGCTTCAACCTGAAATTTGATCCCGCTCAGGCTTCACCAGTATCATGTCATGGCGGTCTCCGCCACCGGGCTGCCTGAGACCGCGTCGAGGTCGCGGACGGCAGGGGTATCACCTCGGTCCTCTCAAGGTGACAGCAGTCCGTAATGATGGTAGCGGCATGGACCGTCAGTAACGGCGGACCCTTGCAGCGCGCGACGTGCATCAATGTACCGTTGATCTTCGAGTGTATGGACCGCATGGACAAACAGATTCGCCACCTGACGCGTCGCGTGCTCCTGGCGCGTCTGATGTCTGGCGACCAAGACGTCAATCAACCAAAACATTATCCTTCCTCCCCGCATCAGTCACAATCTAATCTACACATAGCATCCGGGCATACCTCTTGACTTCTTCGCAACACAAGTCTCTCGTTCTCGCTTTTCAAGATGGACTCGCCGCTCTTACCGACGTTCAAGCGCAAAGCAGACGTCACTTCGTCGCCGACAGGTCTCATGGCGAACATGACCCTTGAGCCGATGTCTCCCGGCGACTCGTTCATGTTCTCGCATCAGCCCTCTACGTCCCGTCTCAACTCATCGGAGTCTTCTCACACGTCCCACGATGCTAGCAGCAACAGTGTACGGGCGACCACGTCAACTGCGCCCGTGCCGCCAGCGAAGACCAGCAAGGCACCGCGGTTCTCGCTCTTTGCGCCAAATCAGGGCCCGTCAACACGAGCCGACGATGATGCGGACAACGAAGCAGAGGCACAGCGGGACTTCGATATAGCCGAGGAAGACGAGGAGGCTGCTGGCGATGAGACGGTACTTGCCGCCAATGAGCCAGCGGCGGATCGGGCAGAGAGCTCTGCTGCGCGCGACGACAAACTCCGGGAGAGCTTGTACGAGCTGCGGCAGATGAATGAGGTTTTCGAAGGGTTCTTGGGCGCTCTGGAGGCTTCAAAGGGGCATAACGAGGTGCGCTACGTCCGGCAATGCTGACCGCCCTGGTTCGAGACGGATATCTGGGCAAGTGCTAATGGCAGCGCTTAGCATCGAGGGTGAAGGAGACATCTAAGCTGCTGGACATGTACACGGCGATACTGGGGCAGCAGGAACACACCCAGGACTTGCTGCTGAACCCGAGGTGGACTGGAGCGGAGGATGTGAGTGATAAGAGTACCTGGACTGTGTATAGCTGACGGCAGGATCTCAGGGCACTGCAAGAGGAGGAGGACCAGCGGGCCGCAGCCGAAGCAGCGGCGCTCGCGGCAGAGGAGGCAGCGCGGATAGCAGAAGAGGAGCGGCAAGCAGAGCTGGAGAGGGCAAGGGAGCAGCGCGAAGCGGCCGAGGCGAGGAAGACTGCACCGACAAGAGGTGGAACGAGGGGCCGAGGGGGCACAAGAGGTCTTGCAAGGGGTAAAGCTTACCAGCGAGTCGAGAGACGGTGCTGACCGCAGGGTCGGGCATACCGCCGCCTAGCTCGCGGACCACCACAGGCACAAAGCCGCCAACGGGTATACGGAAACCTTCAGCTGGACTGGGTGGACGCTACGCGGACGTCAAGAGTTCGGGCTACGGGCCGCCGAAGAAGACGGCATAGAAGCGAGATAGAGCAGCTGTATGCAGGAGATATAATACTGCGTATGACGAACGGCTACTGCTGCACGCAAGTCTCCCTCACTTCCCGTCCAAGCGGGCTGTCCTTGAACCGCTTCAGACCCTGCAAGAGCTCCTTCTCCTCGACCTGTAATGACTCCGCTCCAGGATCCCGTTTCGCCCGCTTCGCATCCTGGTTGTCCGGGTCGGGGTGTAGCATACCCAGCTTGCGCTTGAGTAACGAGGTGAACGGGTGGTTCGCATCGCTTGCGCCTGGTGCTGCCGGTCAGTTTCCTGCTTCACACGGTCGACGAACCCATCGCACCAGATGCCAGCGCAAACGGAAACATCTCGTCCGCCTTGACATTCCGGCCCTTCTCCACCCCCTCCCGCCGTTCCAGCCCCCGAATGATGAACCGCCCTTGCTCGTCCACCGCCGGCTCCGACTTCGGAAACGTCATCCTCGTCAGGTTGATCAACTCGACGGGATTGAGAAGCCGCTCGTCCCGCTTCGGTTGTGGTGGCGGTAACGGTGTTGCGTCATCCGTCTGATCCTGCTGTGCACCTAGTGCTAAGGAGAAGGAGTGAATGTCGTTCTCGTCAATCCCATTTGACGTGTCAGGTGCCGCCATCTCCGCCTCGTATTCCCGCAGCTCGGCCTCGTCCGCACTCGTTTGTCCCTGTCCTTCCGCTGGCAAGATTGTCGAGAATCGCGCGGCGTAGGTCGTGTACAGGTCGGTTTGAGTTATATTTGGCGCGTGAGACAGAGTCTCCGGTGCTTGTTGTTGGAAGTTGCTAAGCAGCCTGAAGTCAGCGACAGGCATTTCTCGACGTAGCATCAGGCTGGAGGAAGATAAATGGCGAACTCACCACGTGCTAGCCCGCAGTGGCTCTACCAGGCCGTCCACGCCCTTTTCCCACTGCTCGCCTTCCGACATATCCGCCCCCTCGCGCAGCTTCAAGCCCTTCATCACGTAATCTTCCGAATCCTTTGCCATTTCGCATCCGGGGAATGTTGCGCAGACGAGCTGGATGAGCTCCTGTCCGCCCAGTAGCGGCGCATGCGACGCGTACGGGTCGAAGCGGGTACGATACGAGTTATACAGATTAAGCTGCGACACGCTCGACGTCTCTGGTCCGACGCGATACGTCACTTGCAGCCTGTCGTCAACTGGCGGATCGCATTGCCTCGCGCGACTCACCAGCCCGACGCCCGTCCCGGCTCCTCCATCCGCTCCAAATCTCGCAGTCCGCGCAGCTTGTTCCGCCGCTGCCGGAAGTACTCCCTGATCTTGTTCCATGGGCGACCCGTCCTCTCCGCTAGCCTATCCAGCTCTTTGCGATCCGGGTTTGGGTTCCGGGCATACGACTCGCGCAGTATGACCAGTTGCTCCGAGTTGCTCATCTCCAGCGATTGTTGCTGCTGGTCTTGCTGCGACTGGAGGTGGTGCGGGTGGTGCGAGGCTTGAGTTTGGTGCTGCTGCTGGTGCTGCTGATGCTGATGCGCGTCCTGCTGAGCCCGGTACGTGATCGACGCAAGGGACGGCGAGGCATGCCGCGACACATGCGGGCTGAGCGAGGATGAGTCCGGCAGATGAGACCCCGACTCGTGGACGTGGGGCGGGGCATGTGCTCCCGCCGCGCTCGTCGACGCTTCGGCGGACGCAGCGACAGCTACGGCGTGCTCGATCGCCTGCGCGGCGGCCTGGTTGGCCAGCTCGGAGGACATGTCCATCGTCTCGAGGTGCGCATTGGTAGGTTCCGGCGAAGGGAAGTCATCCGCGAGGTTTGCCTGCGAGTCAGATAGGCGTGTAGGATGGACTTCACTATGCTCACGACATCCTGGGGGTTCTGATGGGAGCCCATGGTGGTGAGCTGCACGGGTGGACGTCTCAAGTGGAGGGATGGACGAGGTCCGATGGGTGAGGTGGGGTGGGAAGAAGAACACGAAATTACGAGGTGGATATTTGACGGTTGTTTGTGCTCATCCGCCGGCTCGCCTCCGCCGCACTCTCCGGATGCCCGCTCGCTGCGGCCAGGGGTCCCTCTTCGCCCATCCTCAGAGGGATAACATTTGGGTATTGCGGTAGCCACGTCGACCTGAAGCTGGAATCGCAATAGATGTCGAGGTCTACCAGCCAGAATGCATGCGGTGCATTGTCCGAAGCATCACCGGATCTCTTACCTCCGGCAAAGGAGACCTCGACATACATGGGCTCGGTCATCGAGTCAGCCGAAAGTCGGTCGTGACCTGTGTGCGATGCACGACATCGTGTCGGCTTGACAGTGCACTTCAACATCCTCCCACTGAGTCTTGTAATATCGGTCAATCATGTCTTCCGCCCCCTTGCATCCTCTGCCGCCTTTCACCCTTGAGACGGCCAAGCAGTGAGGTGCTTCTGATGGCCTGACACCTCCTCGCTGACATCACAGAAAGGTCAAGGCCGCACAGGACAAGTGGAGTGGGTCAATTCTCTTGCCCCATGTACCCTGCATTGACGAAGCAGACACGCGAGACCCAAAGCTCGTGGCCCCCGCATACACGCCCGACAGCGTCTGGCGTAATCGAGACAACTTCTTCACGGGCCGGGAGGCTATCGAGAAGTTCCTGACAGACAAATGGGCAAAGGAGCACAACTACCGTCTGCGCAAAGAGCTATTTGCGTTCCAGGACAATAAGATGTGGGCTGACTTAGTCCCGGCGTGTGGTGGAAGTGTGGTCTGATGCGCAGCGCCGTTGAGTTCTGGTACGAGTACAGCGATGAGGCGGGACAGCAGTGGTACAGGACGTACGGGCTTGAGCATTGGTGCTTCGCCGAGGATGGCCGGATGAAAAGCCGACAGGTGCGTTTATAGCATTTGCGCTGGACAAGGGGCTGACTAGCAGATGAGCGGGAATACCATCGAGATCGAGTCAAAGGACCGGTGGTTCGCCGGCGACGTGGATGTGAATGTAAGTGCGGAAACGCAGCTCGATCGTATGCGAGGGGACTGTTGCTGATCGGAAGGCAGGCGACGTCCCAGCAGGACACATCAGCAAGCCGTGATCCGCTGATGTATCTGAAGGTCATCGCTCGGAGCGTAACTCGAGCATTACCACGTCTGACACATGCAAGCATGCCGCTGATGCGTCCGGATCGGGGTTGTACGTAAAATGCACCTCCCTTTATGCACGACCCCGCGCTACGGGGTGTGTTCAACCTGTCGTGTGGAGAGGCCTGCGAACTAGGATCCATGAGGGACGGAGACGTTGCTCCATCTCTCTCACCGCCTACACCAGTGTCGACTTGCCACATCTCGCACGTCCCCAGCACCACCCGCAAACGCGTGACCTACATTGACCTGCATTCCTCGTCTCTTCCCCTCTCCTCGGACGACCCTGCTCCCCTCACTATGTCTACAATCCGCACGGATGGTATGCCGCCCTACCTGGCCCGCAGTCTGTCGCGCAAGGCCTCGCCAGACTTTCGACCAATAGTAACCATCTCGCCCGGATCCAGCGGGTCACAAGCCTTCCACCTCGACTCCAACGGCGAGGTCACAAGACGCGACACTCAGATCGTCGCGGACGTTCGTGTGCACACAGTACCCGGTGTCGATTGCACGCCCAGTCTCGCGTATGCGTGCATCCAACAGGCTGTACAGGACGCAAGCCTGACCGATTATGGCCTGACCGAGCTAGGCGAAGCCATCAGCTCAGCCTTGTCTGATGATTCGAACTTTGACTTTCGAGTGGTGTCCAATGACGAGGCGTACGATGTCGAGAGCACAAACAGGCGGAGTCATTGGGGCGGGTGTATGGTCGGGAGCTGTACGATGACCCTGCACGATCCGACGTCGGAGACGGCTGGGCCGCGGCTGAGCCATATCATGAGCGATAGTGAGCTTCCACCGCCGCACTACGACTAGGACGGGCGTGGACATCGTTTTGGGCGGCGAAGCTCCGACAGCAGCAAGACGGCTAGCCTGTCATCGCAGGAATCGCCTCCCCTCTGGTGGACCCTCCGAGTGTCGTATAAGATATATTTACATGTATGGATGATCAAGGCTGAGGTTGGCAGCACTCGCTACCAAGTATGCCCAGTGATACGGCTCGGATGTTGCCTTTAAAGAGCACTCTATAGCCCATGCTCGCCGCAGACCGAGACACATTCCGTCCCGAGCAGCTCGTAGCCCTTGTCCGGACGCCATGGTCATGTGCACCATACCATACGGGCTACCGGACCTCCGGCCGCTCATAGCAAGCTTTTTTCCATGACCCAGTCCTTTCTCAGACTCTCGCCCACCAAGAACGAGTGCTCTCCCTTGGTCTCAAAGCCCATCTTGCCGTAAAACTTCATTCCCCTGACGTTGTCCTCCCACACGCCGAGCCATATACTCTCGAACCCCTCCTCCCTCGCCAGCTGTCCAACGCCATCGACCAATCGCTTGGCGAGTCCCGTTCCGTGATGCGCATCATCGACATACAGCCGCCTGAGCTCCACTGGCTTTGGCAGTGTCAAGCACGGCTCCGTCGGTCCGAGCACGAGTTGCGCGACTCCCACGACCTCCTCGCTTGTTGCTGGCGCGGGGCTCGTCGTGACGGCCACGAGGAAGCGCATCGACTCGGACCGAATATCTGCCTCGATCTGATTTGGGCTGAGGGCGGTCTCGAGGAAATGAGCGAGGTCGGACGGACTGACAGAGTAGGCGAAGTGCTTCGACCATACGCGACTGATGAGGGACGACAAGGCGGGGGCATCAGCGGCTGTCGCTAGCCTTAGCCTGTAGCTGATCGAGACCTCTGGCTTCGACTGACCCTGGTCGGCGTCTGCGGGTATCGTCATGGTGTAGGTTGATGAAGGTCAAATGATCACGTAGCGCTTACGCCGCGCTCAATCTACCCATGCAGGCCATATGGGTCGGGCAGCCGAGTCGCGAGTCGACGCTGATCTGCGTGTGGACTGATTGATACGGCCTTGGCCGAACTCGTGCCTGATTGACGCTGACCGCGTATTACAACAGGCATTGTAAACAGCCGGTTCGGCTGACTACGACCGATTTGTATTCGGGGCAATTTTGACGTGAATCAACAAATCTCCACCCAGGCCTCCGCCCAGCACCGACCCATATTTCTGCCTGACCAGCACACCCTCCACTGACCCATCCCAAGCCTAAATACACCATGTCCGACGTCGCTCACCTCAAGTCCCTCCTCGGCGTGCACCCCGACTTCCCCAAGAAGGTTTGTCCATCTGCCAGACTCTGACCAGCCCACCCGGACCCGCGCTCACCCCAGGGAATCACCTTCCTCGACATCTTCCCGCTGCTCCGCACCCCGGCCGCCTTCGAAGAGCTCATCACCCACTTTGTGCACCACATCTTCACCAAATTCCCGGGATCGCCCCCCGACGTCATCGTCGGCCTGGACGCCCGAGGATTCCTCCTCGGCCCGATCATCGCTCTCCGCGTCGGCGCGGCCTTTGTGCCCGTCCGCAAGGCCGGCAAGCTGCCCGGGGCTTGCAACGTCGCCGAGTACCAGAAGGAGTATGGAGTCGACAAGTTTGAGATGCAGAAGGATGCGATCAAGCCGGGCCAGACGGTCATCGTCTTCGAGTGAGTGCACTTGCGCAGCCCATACCAGGGTCCTGGGACCCGGGAACGAGACAAAAGGAAGATGGCCTCGGCTGACAGCAGCGACCTGATCGCCACGGGCGGATCTGCCGCTGCTGCCGGCCAGCTCATCCAGGCCGCCGGCGCCAAGACCCTCGAGTACCTCTTCATCGTCTCTCTGCCGTTCCTGAAGGGACACGAGAAGCTCGACGCTCCCACCTACGCCATGATCGAGGCCGAGGACTAGGCGACGGCGCTCGATTTAGTTAAGAATGCCCCTCGACATATACCAGTATAGATCCCATCTAGATGCGCGCTGCTGGACAAATGCAATGCCATGTCTGCACAACGTACATGAAGAGAGCTACAGAGAGGCTAGAGTGAAAGGTCGTGTATATCATTGGCCTCGTATGGCTCAGGCCATCATCATCCGGCTGGCTCGCGGGTCCATCAAGCTTGCGCCACTGGCGCCTCACATCATGGTGCCCCCTACAGGTCAAGCAAGCTAACATATGGCCTCGGTGTGGATCGGGCAGTTGGCATGGCCCACTCGTCGAGGATTGGCTTCAGATCCCCGTCCAGCTGAGCCGAGACAGCAGTCGATCCTCGGAGCACTGCGCGTGAGCTCTGTCCGACAAACGATCTGCGCCTGAGCTCACCTCCATCGACAGTTGGTTGAGGAATGGGAGTTTCAGTCCGTCCCGTACCTGCGGCCCTCACAGCCAGTCCGGTTAACGCTTCGCCCTGACCTTCAAGCGCTGCACCCGGAACCTCGGCGCCCTCAACACCGCCTGAATCCTCCGGCCCAGTCACGCCTCGACCTCCTGTGCCCGAGCGACCGATACCCGGCAGGTCGACCTCCTGCGGGATGTGTCGCGCGGCGATGTTATCCACCCCCCCGAGTCCATCTCGCCTTAGCCCGCCCTGTTGATCGCTCTCCCCGCGAGTAGTAGCAACGCCGAGCGCACGCTCCATTCGCCCAAGTCCATTCTGTGGAACGTCCTCTTCGCCGCCCGGGGGTGGGTCAATGCCTGGAATGTAGCTCGGAATGGCGTCCGTATAGTCACTCTCCGGCATTCGCAAGAAGAACTCTCGCAACGTCTCCAATCGCTGTGCACCCATCTCACTCGCCGCAGCAGCGGCCCTCGCGACAGACCGGACCCTGTCCCGCGTAATTTCGACCTGCACTTGCGCCGCGAGGGTGCGTTCGTGACGGTCCCGCATCTCATTTGTTGCGTCAGACGGCGCTCCGTGCTGCGTGAGACGGTTGATAGGCGTAGAGGCGGCCAAATCGCGTGGATCAGGAGAGCGACCACTGGATTCTGCCGTGCGCGGTCCAGCATTCAGTGCAGGGAGTCCGCCGCTGGCCTCTGGATTTCGCCCGCTCAGGCGGGCTCGTCGCGCGGCGGTGGGTAACGTAAATCGAGCGGCGAGTGCAGCTGCCCCGGACAGATCAGCTCGGGGCGTGCGCGAGCCGTCCTCGTTTCTGCCGATCGGAGCAGTCGCCCCGCGTGGATAAAAGCCAGGAGTGGCCTCCCGAGAGAGCGCACTCGGGGTGTGCGGTCGATGCCGAACGATATCCGTCGCCAAAGCTCGCATCCTCTCGCCTTCCTCCCTCCTGATTGTGTCGACAACTTCTGCCACGGTCCGGCCTGTGGGAAGCGTTGTAGCGCGTTGTCCAAGCTGCGGCAGCCCAATGGGCGATCCAGTGCTAGGCATCGCAAAGCCCGTGCCGGGCGCGACGACCGCCGCGCCGAGATCGTTGTCAAAGTCGAGGTAGTAATCGCGCTCGAAATCGTCCATGTCGTACGGGATATCGCTGGAAGTTGGCGACGCCGTACCCGCCTCCCTGGCCGCGACTTCTTGTCCGCGCAGGGTCAAGCCGGAATCGGCCGCAGTATATGCGTCAGGTTCCAAATCGGGTTCAGGCCCAAAGCGCTGAGTGTCGTCAGCCCGGGCCTGCACGAGCTCTCGGGCCAGGCGAGCCCACGCCATCGATGTTCGATCTGCATCAGCTGAACGGGACCCAAGCGCAGTTTCGGCAGCGATAGCAGGCTGAATCCTCTCGGAAGAACCCGGTCCTTCCAGGGGCAGGAGGTCTTCACGAATGTGGTCTTCGGGCGTGATCGTTCTGGAAGGTGATAAGGGCTGCGACTTGACGATGATTGGCTTTGTTTTCCCGCTTTCTGACAGGTTGGTAGGCTTCAATCCTCGCTCCACCGCAGAAGCCGGATGACGAGTTCGACGCGTGTCTCGATTAATTCGGCGTGCCGTCGTAGCAGCCGGCCGAGCAGAACCGGCTCGCACAGGCTGTCCGCCCGGGGCTCGAGGGTCGGGAGACACGGCGACTGCGGGAGGAAGCCGATATTGGGAACCGTAGTACTGCCGGGAAAGAGATGCCAATATTTCGTCGTCGTATGGATAAAAGCGAGTGCGTACGTTGGAGGATGTCGAGACCACTTGCGCCCACTCGCCGCTATCATCCGCCGTCGTTGTTCGTCGAGCATTCGCGTCCTGACTCTGAACCTCGTTCGCGGCGGACAAATCGAGTCCTCCCGGCAAATATTCGTCTCGCGCCGAGGTGCTCATTCTTGTCAACTCTCCAGCAGATATGGGAATAGGGATGTGCCCATGAAGCGAATCTGTTGCAAGGTCGGGCACGCGAATCAGTGAGGGCAGAGTGACAACCGGGCCGGCCACGGCTGACTCAAGAATTTCGTCTAGTCGTTCTTGCGATATGGGCTGGCGCTCGTCTGCTTCGGTCGGGAAGGCGCTGGGGGTGCCTAGGCGTCGAGGATTACGCGTGAGGCCTCGAGCAGTTCGATCTAGCCTCTGAGCCATCATACCGCCGGACAGAACCGGTCGTGATGGTGTTGTCGCAGTTTCAGCCGGACTCGATTCGCCGTCCTGGACATAAGCTACATGTCCGACTGCGATTGGTACCCTCACGCACACCAGAGGACAGACGAGTCAGGTCCAAGTTGTTCTCCCGCAAAGCCCTCTCAATCTCTCCAGCCTGAATGCGCAACCGCTCGACGGCCCTTGACAACTGCTCAACCCTTGTGCCAAGGTTGTCACGCAGCTCTTCCAGTTGTCCAAGCAGTGCTCGTGACGAGGTCGCGAAGGTTGTGCTTGGATTACGAACCGTGGGCGGATTGCGAGGAGGTGATGGCGGAGGAGGCATACGGCCGGCTCTTGTTGACCGAAGGGATGGGCGGGCGTTGGAACGTCTGCGGCGCGGTTCGCCGGCTTCGGAAGCTTCGGGTGGAGGTGTGAGTGTAGAAATCTCGTCACAGTCCTAGATCGGTGGCTTTTGTTCAATCCTGGGAATAGGGCTCCAGCGCTGCTTTGCGCCAGCTGCGCTTGTCGTTTGGGATCAGAGGTGCAGACATGCGAGGGCTGGGTAGGGATACACGGGTTGAAAGGGTTGATGAGTATCGTGTGTTCTGAAACCCGCTCGGCCCCTTTGTGACGTACTCGCCGCCCAGTTCGACCGCGCCCAACAGCACGTGTCTCCTTCCGACGGATCCGCAAGAGGGAGGCACGTCACTATCAAAGCGACATTTGGGCCATATCCTCGCGCCCCATTCGACCCTTGACCCAATCTCGCTCGCACTGAGCCATAGACCTGCCCAGCATGATCACCGGAGCGAGCTCGCCCGAGCTGACATGGCTCAACGTCGGCATCGGACTTCTGTTCATCATCTTCGATGCGGTCCTCTCCTTCGCGCTCAATCTCGGCATTGGGGGATCCCTCCTCGTCGCGGCCGTACGATGCGTCTTGCAGCTGACGGTAATGGGTCTGATCTTGGACAAGGTCTTCGCAAGCCACAACGTATGGGGCGTGGTCGGGATTGCTCGTGAGCTGTCAAACCTCGCTCGCGGATGACTCGCTCATCCTCAGTGCTGCTGAACGTGTTGGGTGCTTTTGAGGCCACGTACAACAAGGCTAAGAGGCGTTTCAATAGCATGGTGCGGATACACTGCGGTGGCGCAGCCCGTCGGCTAATGACAGTTCCCTCTCATCCTTGCTGCCATGCTATGCGGATCCATCCCCATCTCCGTGCTGGGCACCAACTTTGCCATGGCGCAGCACCCATTCTGGCAGCCAGACCAGTATGGTACGTCTACGTCACTGCTTCATTCAGCCCCCTGCAACGGAGTGAGGGCACTGGCGATTGTGCAGATGGTTGTCTTGCTGCGGGTAGCTTCATTGTTTATGACGATGCCCCATTCGTGAACCTCCGCGACTGCGCTAATGTCAGTACCCATCCTCGGCATGATCCTAGGTAACGCGATTTCTGCCATCGGCGTAGGCATGAACACTGTCCAGAAAGAGTTTGCGGAGAACAAGGACAAGATCGAAACCTACCTCGCGATGGGGGCGACCCGATTCGAGGCGTGCAAGCCCGTAGCGGTTGATGCGCTCAAGCTTGCCCTTCTGCCAACCGTGAACCAGCTCAGGTTCGTGCGCGATCGACGGTGTGGTAGCGAGCTGACCCCAGTGTGATCGGCTTGATCAGTATTCCGGGGATGATGACGGGTAGGCATGGCGCGAAACGTCATGGCCAGGCTGACGGCAGGCGCCATCGTTGGCGGTAAAAGCGTCGAGCAAGCGGCCCGATTGCAGAGTGAGTGGAGTACCATGTACCGAACGGTCAGAACTGACGCCAGTGATCATACTGTTCAGTGCGCCTCCGAAGGAGCTACATTCTGTTTCCTCGAGCGCCCCTGACCCGCAGTGATCTCGGCTTCGTCTGCCCTCTGCGTGTTGTTCGCGCTCGTGTTCGCGTTGTCGACGCTCGTAGATAACAATCACCGGATTCGCTCGGACCGCCTGGATTCGCGCAAGCCCGTCTTCTACCGCTGGCGAGACGACGCCGCCATGAAGGTGTGGCGCGGGATCCGCCGCCTGCGGTGCTGGGGCGGACGACTGGAGAAGGGCACCGATGACGAACGGCGGGGATTGCTCGAGGGGTCCTCAGTGATGCCTCGGCAGTGACACTTAAATGAGTGAGATGGTCGACATACCACACATGCATGCGCCAGACCTCATGGCGGTACAGACTCGGACGAATGCACAGGTATGCATGAATAGAGCACGAGTGAAACCTGAAACACATCGGCTGGGCCAGGCACGGGCTGCCCGGGGGGGGACCGAGTTGGGTGATAGATCAGGAAACCACAACAATCATCGCGATGATGCAACAACAAGCGGATATCAACGTTGAGCGGGACTGTAGCTACCCCGACACGGCTCACTCCTTTGTATTGATCAGGCGTGTTGCTGCTTTTTCGCTTCTCCATCTCGCGGCCATCTTGACTCTGCATCTCTCACCATGCCGCCTCGATTCAAACCACCTGCGCTTGACAAGAGCCTGTTCAGAGCTGACGGACCGCTTGCACCTGGTATGTCTAAGTTTATGCTGTCCGGCAAAGCCCCGGCATCGCATCTAGCCTGCGCAAGCTGTCCTCCTTTCTGTGGCTCCACTCTGGCGTCTAGGCTACCAGGCTGGTACTGACTGGCAGGATCCGCACCGCTCGCCCCGTCCCCGTCTACATTGCACCCAGCATACATCATCGACGCCCACTCCTTCCCGGACAGACCGACGGACAATGCCGAGCCGATCCTGGGCGGCCTGCCAGACAGCTTCCCCAAACCACCAGTGAAGAGCGCCGTGCAGGTCAAGATGGACGTCAGCGCCGAGCCGGCCCCAGCTGTGCTGTACGCTTGCCTCGCTCGTCAGGTAGCGATCAAAGCTCACTCGCAGCGGAGTCAAGCCGTTTTCGATCCACCCGACCATCCTCAACTTGACGCTGGCGACGCCCCCGAGCATCACCAACATCGCCAAAGGCACCGTGGACATCATCGTGCCGTCCACGTGGCCCATGACGGATAAAGAATGGGACCTGCTCGAGGAGGCCGTGAATGCCTTGGACGGGACGTGGGGCAGCGGGTCCGCCGCGGGCGGACTGGAAGGGGACGTGCCGCATCAGAGCCCGGTGGGCCAAGGCGGCCGGATCGTCATATGTACGTTGACCATCATCTCTGAGATCCCTCCCGGCCTTGACTGGACAACCAGTGTGGCGCGCGCTGACTTCTAGCCGGGATCCTGCCGCCGCCGCTGACATTACCGTCCGGCACACTCATCCAGAGCGACGCGTACAACTACCACCTCGGCCGCCTCGCAGAGCTATCCCTGCATGCGAACGTGTTCCTCAAGGCGTTGCCGCCGGTGGTCGACGCGCATGCCCTCGGAAAGCAGGGCCCCAGCAAGTGGTGGGAGGACGAGAAGGAGGTGGAGCGCGTGCTGAGGATGTACGGTGAGTCATGCGATCCCTGCCCGAGCGACGCAACGAATCCCTAATCCCAGTCTCACCCGCCATCGAAACATTCGGCACCCATCGACTCATCTTCGGCTCATCGTCCGCTCTGCCATTGCCAGACCTCGCACTCGCCACACTCAACGAGACGTCCCTATCGCAGCCGATCAGCCCGGACAAGTGGTACGGCGTGCTGCGCAAGGTCGTGACGGAGATTGGAGAGGGGCAAGAGGCGGTCGATGGCATTCTCGGCGGTAATGCCGCCAAGGTCTACCAGCTCGACTAGGCGCCGGACGCTGCGAGGAGGGCTCGTGGTCGATAGCAGCGACGCAGGGGCTCTCCAGTCTAGTAAACATCAGATGCAGTTCAAGGTGACAAGCAATGGGAACTGTAAAAATGGCTGCCATTGGTCATGAGATGCGGAACCATAAGCCTTCGCGGGCGCCAATGGCTGGGAACCGTCTTCTCACTTGCATGCGCGCATCATAGCTACTGAAACACACTTCTATCCTTTCGTTGACTGTCTCCGGCTACGATGGCTCATACTGGTCCGGGGTCACGACATAAGCGGCTACTTGTCAGCTGATTCGAGCTACTCGGAGCGCCTGCATAGCTCACCCGGGAACAGTCCGACCTGGCCATTCGCAGACTTGCCCTGCCACCAGTCCGCATCTGGCTTCTCGATCTCCGTGATCCGCTCGCCTTCTTTGAAAGAGATCTCATTGTCCTCTGCCGCATCGTAGCTAGACGTCAGTAAATGCGGCTTCCCGGTCGCAGCCGACGTACTCGTATTGCGCAATCATGATCTCACCCTCCTCTTCCTCCTCCACGGCTCGTGCAGCTGCTTCCGCTGCGGGTGGGGCAGGCGGAGCCGGGGGAGCCGGAGGTGGAGGAGGCGGAGGAGGCGGCGCGGCTGCAGCGGGTGGCGCGGTCTCTTCCGCAATCTCCTCGACGTAGTTCGATGGGAAGAGACCGGCCTGACCGGCAGCGTTCGTACCGGACCACCAGCCTAGCATCAGATCAGTGTCGTGTGGAACCGCTACACGCGGACTCACCATCATCGATCTTCTCGATCTGGGTGATGATCTCGTCTTCGGCAAATGAGATCTCATTCTAGGGCGTCAGTGTCTGCCCTGGTATGCCTATCATGAAGTAGATCCGGGTCAGGGGAGGGGATCGAAGCCATCTGCCAAACTCACGTCTTCGCCGGCCTGAACGTCAGCTCAAGTCTGATCCAGAGATCTCCTGCTTACATCGTATTCATACACTGCCTTTGCTCGCATCCCTGCCGGAGGTTCTGGCTGGGCAGCTCCTGGCCTCGTCGCAAGAGGGACCGGTGGCGGCGCCCCAGCCGGTGGAGCCTCCTCCAGCGTGAGATCTTGCTTCAGCCGCTGCAGCTCCTCAATTTGCTGTCTGTCAGCAATGGTGTGGATTTTCCTCGTCATGACTCGAAGCTTACTGGGTCAGCCGCGGCGGGAGGAGGGGGAGGAGGTGGTGGC
>CAUG01000019.1:0-61830 GCA_000442785.1 Papiliotrema flavescens NRRL Y-50378
CCCCCCCGCCCTCACGGTGTCTTGAGGTTTGGAAATATTTACGTATGCGAAGATGATGCTTGGCCAGGTCTTACCATGTTAGCAGTGGCGAGACTGGCTTGGGGAGTCATGATGCCAATATTGGCGAAGTAGCCGAGCAAGCACTTTGGTACGGTCAAAAACAATGTCTCTTTAGGATGACTCATCGTTGTAAGCAACCATTCGCATTCTCATCCCATGTCAAGAGCGCAGCTCTCATCGCTGGCTTGTACGAACTGCAGGCAGAAGAGGGTAAGCATCGCGAATATCCGTCTGCCGCTCAGTATCGCTGAGACAAAGACCAAATGTGACGGTTCGACGCCTTGCGCTCGGTGCGCCGAAAAGGACCTCGACTGCACGTATGTCGGCGATGGCAGGAAGAGGTATGGAACTACTGCATTTCATCCTCTCAAAGGGTCTCCTGACCTGTAGCGGCCGGACCATCGACTCGCTGAGAAAGGAAAACGAACTCTTGCGGTCCATCCTTGCCTCGCACCATATTCCCTTCCCTTCCGACCGTCCTGCCCTGCCCCAGACTCCGGCCTCGTCCCGCTCCGCTCCGTCCTCTTCATCGAGGAACAACTCTCCACAGGGCCCTGCTCCTCCGCAGCATCCTTCGCAGCAGCACCCTTGCAATTCCACCGCGGACATGCCAATCATCGACCCCGACTCGGGCGAGACGACCCACTACGGCTTCTCATCTTTTCTTCCGCTGATTGACATCCCCCGCCCGGCGTCATTATCCCTTGCCAATTTACCCGCTCACGTCATTCGCTCCAACAATCTCCCCAGCACCCTCCACCTCGAATTGCTCGACCTTTTCTACAAATACCAGAACGGCATACACACCTTTATCGACCGGCCGCGGTTCTGCGGCAACTCGCATGATGGCGGACCGGAGTATTCGCTCTTCACACATTTGTGCATCCTCGCGACGGCGGCGCATCTCTCAGATTGTCCCGAGCTTCGTTCGGATCGGGACAATCCGGCGACGGCGGGTATAGGGCTTGCGGCGGAGGCGTGGCAGTTGTTGCCCAGCGAAATGATCAGGCCGAGGGTGTCGACCGTGGTGGGCTTATGCCTCCTTTCCAACATCGCGAGTCAATTCGGCGGGGGAGATGGTCTGGGGTGGATCGTCATAGGACTGGCTGTCCGTATCGCGTATCACCTGGGATTGAACATCAAGTGCAGAAGCGGGCCAGAGGGCTGTGACACCCGGGACAGGGCCTTCTGGGCAGTGTATCATACCGAGAAGTAAGCATCCAGCCTGAAAGCCCGCACACTGTACTAATAGTAGGTTGTGGAGCTTCTACTTCGGACGCGAAGCAACTTTGATGGATGAAATAGGCGATGTGGGGGTTTCATCACCACCGGAGATCAGGTTGACAGTGTTACTGGGGGCGCTGGGCAAAGAGCTGTGAGTCCCACTCACCCTTTCTACAATCAAGCTGACACCAGCTACACTCCGCATCACGACTCGACAGCCGCAACGCTGCAGCAGCTCGATACGGCGTTGAAGGAGTTCGACTTGTCGGTGCCGATCGCCGCGCGGATGGAGGCGTCTCCGCAGACGATGTGAGCGGCCGTCGATCATCTGGACGTCGTGGCAATGCTTACCTGCAGCTGCCTTCAGACCACCGCCCTGACCGCTCGCCTGCTCATCTTGTGCCCTGTCGTCCGCAAGACCTCGTACGACACCCGCCTTGAGATCACAACGCAGATCACCGCGCTGCTGAACCTGTACGATCGAACGCACACGCTTCGCCTGGCCCCGCTGCCCATGCCATACGTAAGCTATTTCCCACTCCTTGCATGCTAAAGCTGATCCCAGCACGCGTACGTCTCCGCGGCGACCATGCTCGACTTACGCACGGAGCGCTCCGACCCACGCTCCGCCGCCCTGCTGCGTCAACTCGTGGACGCCCTGTCGGCGATGGCGAGCGCCTGGCTGACGGCGTGCGAGGCGCTCATCGCGGTCCATCGGCGGGCGGAGCTCAAGTTAGGACCGAGCAACGACCCGGAAGATATGGCGTTGTTGGACTACCTGGCGTCAAAGGTGCACAAGCGTTCGGGAGTGGGATACACGCATGGGCAGAATGACGCGGTAGCGGACATGTTCTCCGACCTGTTGTTCCCGGGCTACAGCATCACGATGCAGTAATCTTGGTTGTAACTGTGAGTGACAAGGAGCCCACTTCGTGCTATACTACCTGACTCTCCCGATGCGCCATGAATGCCGCTAACGCCAGGATGTGTTGTATTTCTAGCAGTCGTCGTGACATGCATGCATCGTAATTCGTAAACACGAGGCCTTGGGACAGGCCAAGCTCTAGCAATCTATCGTCATATATAACACGAGCCGCCTTCACTCATTCCACTTCCGCCCGCTTCGACTACCACGCCTCGGTAGCTATGACAGCCTGGCACCCGACTCCGCCGATGTAGTCCCTCGCTTGCGCCTGATCATCGACAATGTACGGGTGCTTGGACTTGCCCTCCGGGTCCCAGTACAGCACGGCCGACGGGTCGACCACGACGACCATCCTATCTTCCTTGAGCAGCCTGTCGATGTCCTCGTTGATGATGCGCTTAGCGACCTTGTTGAGGGAGAAGACGTCCTTGAAGCTGAACACCACGGCGCAGGCGTCCGCGTGGGTGCCCGACCCTGGGTCGTTCGGGTCCGGCTTGCCGAGCTCGCGCGCGACCGCTCGAGTGAGGCGTTCCGATCCCGCGAATCGGACAGCTCCGCGCAGAGTGAAGATGATGACTTTGCGCTCGCAGCCGTGCTCGTGCTCTCCGTCGTGGTCGGCCGGCACGATGGTCGCGAACGAGGTGTTGACTGTTGCCCTGGCAATCTGGCTGACGTCCATCATGTGCAGCCCCATATCCCGCGAGAGCTTTTCGCAGATGGCCACACCGCGCACGCTGTTCCCGCGCGAGTCGAGCTTGGGCGAGAAGGCCGCGATGCCGACCTGGCCCGGCAGGCTGCCGATGATGCCGCCCGCGACGCCGCTTTTAGCGGGGATGCCGACGTTTGATACCCAGTCTCCCGCCGCGTCGTACATTCCGCACGTCGTCATGACCGACAAGACCTGCCGCACACTATCGTGCGGGAAGATCCGCTCGCTCGTGAGGGGGTGGTACCCCGCATTGCACAGCGTCGCCGCCATCATCGCCAAGTCGCGCACATTCACGTTGATGGCGCATTGGCGGATGTACCCCTTGACAACTTCGCGGACGTCGCAGCTGATGATCCCCGCCGCCTTGAGCATGTACCCGATGCCCATATTCCTATTGGCGTCCTTCAACTCCGCTTCATACACGTCCTCGTCCACTTTGAGCTCCCGCCCCGCCAGCTTCGACAGCACTTTGAGGATCCGGTCCGTCCGCTCAGCGGCGGTCGCGTTCGGGCCGACGACGAGCGAGTGCGCCGTGATCGCCCCAGCGTTGATCATGGGGTTCATGGGCCTGTTCGAGCCCTTCTCAAGCGAGAGCTGGTTGAACGCGTCGCCGGACGGCTCGACCGCAATCTTGGCAAGCACGGCTTCGAGCCCCGCGTCCTCGATGGCCAGGGCGTAGACGAACGCTTTCGAGATGGACTGCATGGAGAACTCGACGAGATCGTCTCCCGCGGAGTAGATCTGCCCGTCGACGGTCGCGAGCGCGACGGCCATGCGGGACGTGTCGGCCCGAGCAAGCACGTCGATGTACGCTGCCGGCGCGCCAGACTCTATCGGCCGCGCATCGTCGAGGACCTTGTTGAGGTACTCTGGGATCGGGGAGAGCATCGGCTCGCGAGCGCGCGTGACTTTGATGAGCGTAATGGTGGATGGAGGGTGATGGGTAATGAGTGGAAAGTGACTGTCGAGCAAAAATGTTAGCCATGGACCTTGGCGGCGAGAGCAGCAACTTTCGACCGAAAATGTATTGGTGTTGACATTACGTCATGCCGATATCTCCGGAACAACGACTTTACGTATCACGACCACCGGCGCTCCGCAGACACCTCGCACATGCTCTCGCCTGAGGGATTTCAGAAGCAGGCACCGCCGATCCTAGCGGAGAATCTGCTGTAACAGCCAACGTAAAGGTCCATGTCGTGCTCAAAGTGCTCAATTATAGATCAGTCTGCGCTCCGAGCCAGCTCCCCACCATCACGGCCCAAAGCCAGGCTGGTCGGACGATGCCGACCACGCCCGGATCTCTCGCAGCCGTAGTATCACTCTCGGCGGCAGATGCAGATGCAGAATCCGCAGAGCTGTCGCCGCCCACCGTCGTAACCAACGAGCTTAGCCCAATTGATATAGACATTGGCGTCGTCGACGAAGGCGCAAACGTCGAGATCCCCACCGTCCAATTCTGCTCAGACGCCGGGACGTCCTCCAAGCGGTTTTCGGGGAGAATGTCTTTGGCGATCGAGTGGAGGTGCTGCGATGAGGTGATGCGGACGTATGCCTCATGCCGTAGATACGTCAAGAGAGGGACAACGTGAAATGTGTGCACTGTCCGGAGTCGGAGGACTGAAGGCAGACGGGTCTAACTGTAAACCCCACGCGGAACCGTTTTCGCCGGGTGCAATGTAGGACTGGTCCGTCGGGACATGATCGATCAAGTCCCAGGTGGATATGGCATTGTCCGTAGTCAAGTTCAGCTCCTGCGCCACACCCGAATCAGACCGTCGACCTGGTCGTAGATCAGTACGAGCGCGGCATCGTTCGGCGAGATCTGAGCCTTGTGGAAAGTCGATGCTCTGCCCTGTACTCGCAAGAGTCGTCACATTGCCGCATAGCCCCGCGTCCGGGCACGCACGTCAACAGTCGTCGGGTCAGGCGAGGGGTACGACTACGTCGAAAGCAGCCCATGTTCTGCGCTTGGCCGCGGTGTGCTCTGGGGGTCATTCATTCCACGAAGCCCGTGAACGGGGCGAAGTACCAAGGACCGAGGAGTCCGCCTTGGCCTTTGTTGTCGGACGAACGCTCAAGTACGGGCTCTGGGCAAGAAGTCGGAAACGACGTCAGTATCTGTTGGGTACCGTGCTAGGCGATACAAGTGTAGCCTGGGTCAACCACAAATGCATGATATGCTGGAATGCTCGGCAGCTCGTCTTTCAACCTATCGCACCGATAAGCTCCAGGTCGACACGTAGACCGCAGGATGTCTCCGCAGCGTCGACCCCTGATACCCGCGTTTGAATCTCGAGGTCCAGCAGAACAGGCAGCCGAGAGTTGAGATGGCGCACCGTATGAGCCGTTGAACACCCAGCCCTCTCCACTTCTTTTAAGCTTAATCGCCCGCCCACAGATCTTGGGCGCAGGCACATGTCTCAGCCAATCCCACCTGGACTGTCCACATGCTCCAAATAGCCCCCCCCCCCTCCCGCCTGACAGCCGACCTGACGGTACATAACGCGATACCGACGGTGGTCTTCTCGTGCTCATCCTCTTCGCCGACAAGACTCCTCGTAGCACCCACTCCGACCGCAGCGACTCAACCACGATGACTTCTTCCGCCTGGGTATACACCAACATCTACGCAAACAACTCGCTGATTTCGTATTCGGGTCACTGGAATCTCAGCACCTATGTGCCCTTATCGGACGGTGCGACCGCGTCGATCAGATACCTGGGTCAGTTCACCGCCGCGCCTTGACGTTCGCATGGTTTACGACACTTCGTCCCGCTATGATCACACCTCTTTCTAGCGAGGATCCTGTGCGCCTCGGTGCTGACTATTAGGGGGCGGTATCTCCTGGCTGGGCGCGGGCGAGCTCGGCACGTGGAGCGGCAATGGCGGCATCACCACCCAGATAGACGCGGGGTCGAAGACAGCCAACAACTGGACGATCTTGGGCTCACCTGTTGACGACCCGACGAAAGGCGCGCAGCAAATTCCCTTGCCATTCGGGCGACATACCGCCGACTTCATCTTCGGGGGACAGGAGCGCAACTTCACCTTTGCCGGCTTTCAGATGACCACCAACTTTAGCATACGGTAGGTGCCTTGCTTGGCGCGGTCCATCAAAGGGTAGCGTGGAAGGTGGCTGAGGTGCAGGGCTACTGCGGAGGATTCTGGCTCGATGTACTTGGCCGAGCCGGTTCCGGCGGACCAGGTCCAGTACTTTGGCCAGACGACGACACAGGAGGACGTGTGGACGGAAGTGAGCCCCAACAGCACGATTACATATGTACAGGGGCCGGATACGGGCTTTGCCTTCAACTTCAGTGGTGAGCACACCGGTACCTCAGCAACCCCGCTCATACTGCAGGAGCTGGATTGACAGTGTACGGTTCGCCGAACGTGACGGAGGACGTCGACTACTCGGTCTACTTCAACTTGACCGGCGCGCCCCCAGCCAGCTCGAGCATCGCGGCATTCGGCAACTACACCCAGAAAGCAGGCAGCGGCGGTGTCCTTTTCTACGTTGGCGCCATGCCCGCGGGGAATACCCGGATCACATTCGTAAACAAAGGGGCGACGCCGCTTGGTGAGTGCTCTGCAGCGCGTCGCAGGTCTCGCGGGGTGTTGCGTCTGTGTGCAGCAGCCAGCACGGCCATGGCTAAGTTCCAGGTCTTGCGGAGGCCTTGGTCCATTTCCCGACCAATTACACGCGCGGCCTATCGGCTTGTTACGTCAACTGCGACGCGCAGCAGCTACAACAGCTGGCGGGTACGCAATTCAGCGCTGCAGTCCGGCTGGGTTGGAGTTGGGTGGTCATGGGGATCTCGGCAGCGTCTGTGCTGGGCGCACTTGTCTTGGCGTGATGTGTGTCGAACATATTTGAGCTGCAGCGCGTCAAAGGAGCAAAGATGCCCTCGGAGAGTGTGATATACGGATATATCTTGTCCGAGGTGGTTCGGACTCGGGTAAGATGCATGAATCGGATTGTACAGTCTTCCATCTGCGTCGTCTCCAACAGGAACGGCGAGTTCCAGAGGTCATCCGCGGCTGCACACATTCCACACATCATCAAGCCATTCGCCTCTATACGTGAGCAGTAGCTTCGGGCGTCGCGGCGCTTGGTCGGCTTCGGTGAGACGGCAAGACGGCGGAGGCAGGGGAGGATCTGAGCGAGGATCTAGCGTGACGGCGAGTCATGTGCGAGTGTGAAACAGCGCGACCAAACGGGTTCCTCCGGGAGTTCCATCATCGAATGCTGTGCATGGTTTTGCTCTTGCCCTCTCTCGCCTTCTCGCCTGACCCCTGACTTGAACCGTTGTCGCTTGGGGCCCTACGCCGCGGGCAACTAGGTCATGTCGGAGCCCTGGGCCGTTTTAGCACGAGAAGCTTATTCTCCTGAACAGGAGCTATGGAATCATCTTTTGCCCGACAGGCCGCCAGGCTGCTAGTCTACTTGTAACGTCCTCGTCGGCTGCTGGTGGTCCTTTAAACTGCACCGAGAAACGCTGCTCACTCAATCTCATCACGGAGGAAGGACCCTTGTCCAGCTCATTCATCATCTGAATCCCCGCAAGACCAACAAGATGGCCACGACATACACCGACATCCTGGCGAACAGCTCGCTGATCTCGTACTCGGGCAACTGGAGCGCCGGCACATACCAGCCCTTGTCCGATGGCGCGACGGCCTCCATCCGCTACCTTGGTACGTACAGACGTTATGCTACCAATCTCACAACCTCGCATTGTATGGCCGATGCAGTACTGACGGCCAGGAGGGGGCGTAGCATGGATGGGCGTCGGCGAGCTCGGCTCCAACTCGATCGACGGGGGCATCACCACCCGCATCGATGCCAGCTCGAGTGCCGGACACAATTACACCATTCTTGGCTCAAGCAACGATAACCTGTACCGCGCTGTGCAAGATGTCCCGCTCCCGTTCGGACGACACACCGCCGACTTTGTCTTTGACGGCGTGCCCAGAAACTTTACCTTCACCGGGTTCAAGCTGAGCACCAACTTTACTGACCCGTGAGTCACAGAGCGCGCTGGCTGCGTTGCCTTATACTGCGCGACTTCGGGGTCGAGTACTGAAACGCAGGTCCGGGCTCGATACCAGTTCGACCCTCACTGCGGGGGACGTCGTGCCGACGGACCAGATCCAATTCTACGGCGATACGCAGACTGCGCCGGGGAACAAGACGTTTTGGGCGGACAACACGACGATCACGTCTGTGGAGGGTGCAAACACCGGCTTCGCCTTCAACTTTAGTGGTACGTCCCTTGCGCAGCTCATAGGCGCGCCGGACACGAGCGGGCGCTCTCTGCCCCCGCATATCATGTGCTGAATCGCAGGGGTCGGTCTAACGGTGTACGGCAGCCCAAACGCGACGGCCGACGTCGACTACTCGGTCTACTTCAATACCACCGGAGAACCCTCCTCGATCGACTCGAACACCATCCCGTTCGACAAGTACACCCAGAAGCAAGGCACCGGCGGCGTCATCTTCTACGTCGGCGCCATGCCCGCCGGCAACCACCGTATCCTCTTCGTCAACAACGGCGACACGCCGCTCGGTGAGTCGCTCTCTGTCCGCGCAGCCCTGGCGGCGCAAGCTGATGAGCAGGCTTACAGGGCGCAATAGTACACTGGCCGGGCAACTATACCACCGGTCTGACGGCTTGCTATGTCAATTGCACAGATGCGCAGAAACAGCAACTGGCGGGAACGGACTTTCAGGCGAGCGGGGCGAGCGGCGGAGCAATGTTTGGACTCAGCTGGGCCGTGCTGCTCGCATCGTGCCTGTCTGCGCTTAGCGCGGCCCTGCTGTTGTAAGAGGTGAACCGCGGCGGATCACCTAGTCCAGCAGCTGTTGGGCCGAATCAGTCGGTTGGTCACGGTATGGGGCGGAGAAGATGTTAATGTATTATACTACCGTACTGAGCTGTATCCACTTAGCGCTTATGTCACACCTTTGGAGCCTTCCTGCCGAGTCCGCAGACTTGCGATATGCGTTGTGCATTTAGATTATTTCTTGGCGAGAGAAGCCTCTACGCCATCATCCATCTCGTAGTCTAGCTTTGACGTAGGCTTGCGCCGCGCGGTCTCCACAGGAGCCGTTGCTCGACCCGGATTATACGTCGTACCCCTTGACCGTCTGTCCCAGACCCTTCTCCACCGCGACATCAAACACCAACTTGGCGATCGCAACGTCCTGGATCCCCAGTCCGACCTGCCCGTCAGATAATCCACTTGCCAGAGTCTCCCCGCCAGCTCACGCTCTTGAACACCACCACGTCTCCTCCTTGTCCGACCGACTCTCGTGCCGCTTTGTCGCTGACAATCTCCCCAATCTCGACCATATCTCCATCCTTGACCCCCGCCGAGATCAACTCGCCCGCTTCATGTCCGCACGCCTCCTTCGAGTCCACCACAAGCACCCCCGCGCGCTTGATCAGCTCGTCCTCCACTTCCCGCATCTTTGGCGTATAGCTCCCGACGAGCACCAGCCGCGTGCCCGCTTTGACGGCCGCGGACGGGAAGAGCGCCTCGGTGGACGACGTGACCGTGACGATGATGTCTGATGAGCCGACGACTTGTGTCAGGTCAGCGGGACCCGACGGAGTCGAGGTCACTTCGAGGGCGAAGGTGATACTGTGGAAGGTGTCCGACAACGCGTCGACCAGGGCCGTCGCTCGGTCGTTTCGGGATCGCACGGCGAAAGTGACTGTCGACAGTGAGGGGAACAGGCGGAGGAACACGGTCGCGTGCGAGTGGGCTTGAGCGCCGGACCCGAAGATCAGCAGCGAGGTGGGTGGTTTCGGGAAGGCCACTGCGCGTAGGACGAGCGCCGAGCCTGCCGTCAGCGCCTGCGACCCGCTTCGCATTGTCAGCCCCCAGACCAGAGCTGCACCTCACTCACCGCACGCGTTCCGCAGCGCAGTGAGCTTCCTCGCATTCACTACGCCCCGGACCTTGCCCTCGTCGTCGATGACCAGCGTTGTAGCGGGCAGTCCCTCCGCGCCGCCGTTTCGCGGAATCGACACAATCTTGCATGCGGTGCTCGAGCCGGCCACGCGGGCGGGCATGAACAGGCTCGTGGCCTGTTGTGACTGTATGGACAGGCGCTGTGGGGTCTGGATAGGAGGTACATCGCTCGGCGCGGCGTTCGAGTAGGCTTCAAAGACCTGTGATTGCCCGGACAGGGCCGCTTCGAGGTCGAGCGAGGAGATGATCGCGTCCACGTCGGCCGCGGTCAGGATGAGCAGGTCGGAGGCGGACATGGTGTGGTGACTAAGACAGTTGGGTACGCTAGCATGCATGCGTCGTCAAGTGCTCATCATATCAACCCGGCCCTTCGACTAGTGGGAGAATACGCGTCGGATATCGGCGACTCCGACTCACCGGATCTGGCCTCAGGCGAATACTCGAGGCAGTAACCGCCCAGATATGGGTGCGCCGGTGCCATGCATCCACCACGAATACAAGAGACGGATGCAGCGCACCGCTCGCATCGCCTCGCATCGCGGCGAGCACTGTGCTTGCACCAGGGACCATCAAGCATAAGGTGATACTTGTTATCTCCGCTGCGACACCAGCTCTAGCTCAATGGCGCCCAGCAGCTCCCCCACCCCGATATGCCAACGCCGTCGGGCCCTTCTGACCTGCACAGGCATCTCATTTCCGCAGTCGTCCTTGCTTGCGACCACAAGTGACCTCAACGTAGATGCGTGACCGTCTGTCAACTCGATTGCAAGTCCAGCCTCGTCCGCTTTACGCTGCAGCTCCTTCTGCCCCCGCCGTCGGATGTTCAGGTCAAGCTGGATGGCGAGGATCGTCGCCACGAGCTCAACGATAACAACGACCGCATCCGTGATGCTGACTTTGAGCGCGAGGGGGAGGCCGTAGCATGCTGACCCGGGTAAAGCCGCTAGAAACGTGGGGAAGTCGAGCGGGCGGTAGGTCCATATTGAGGTGCAGGCTGGAAGTTGTTGAGCCACGGATAAGAGCCCAATCGCCACTGCGCCGTGAGCCCTCTCTCGAAGGGTCTCGCGAGCGCACATGCTCATGGCTGCCACTCACATGCTTGTGGGAGGAGCAAGAGCAGCAGAAACGTCAGATGCAGCCCGGACTGGAGCCACGCTGAGCGACTGGCGTCAGCGCCATGCCGCGCCACCTCGGGGTAGCAAGCTCGCGCCTCGACTTACATCGGCCGCCCTCTGATCGATCCGATGACTTCGAGGACGAGTCCCGGGAGAAAGTAAATCACCTGCAGAACCAGCACCACGATCAAGATCAGCCAGAGCACGAGCGGCTGGACCAGATTCGAGACGAGAATGACGGGTACCGCCGTGGCGAGGCCCAGGTGGCTGCACCCGAGGAGGACGTGCAACACCGGAAGCACTGGCCGCCCTAGCCACTTGACCAGTCCCTGCCGCCTCGTACTTGGTGTCATGTCGCTGATGCCGCTCGACGATGTCGGGTCTTCTTCGGCGTGTGCGCCTAGCGCTAATTTCACCATGGACGAGTTCCGAACTCGCGGCGCCGGGACGGGGAGCGCGGGCTCCGGAACTAACAGCCTGATATCGCTGGCGGCGGCTCCACTGTGTATGCTGTGTATGCTGTATACGGATGCACGGCGCGAAAAGTCCGGCTGATCTTGCTGCTGCGATGTACGGCGGGCAGATACGACACTGGACGCGATAATTGCCGGTTCGACCAACGTCGACGTCGAGTCGTATACCTCGGCGGACTGCTGTCGGGCAAACGGTGCGCGCTTCGCCATGGCCGCAGTGGCACTTCCCTTCGACCAGGTTCGGAACGATGCACAGTCGGATGCTCAGTCAGAGACTGCCAGCGCAACGTCGGTGGTCTTATGTAATTCCATGCGACGACTCCTTAGCCGGTACAGTCAAAGGATTGGCGCAACAAAGGGCGCAGCTACAGTACACTTACGCCCTGGGGTCAAAGGGTCGGGCGGTACAGCCATCTGCGATCGGCCGATGGCTAGGAGATGGACAGCTACAATGAAAGGTGGACATCACAGGGGATAAGGCCCGTCATAATGCCATCGAATTCATCGCGACAGTATGTGTTCGAAGATGGTCTACAACACCCGATCCATCTCGCCTTGCTGGCCTAGCGGACTTGGAGCGCCCCCACGCGTGCGAATGAGATCTATATACGTCCGATCTTCATCTCGAAGCTGCCGTCCATTTGTGAGCCACTTGTCATCGTCCATGCCCCAGAAGAGAAGCAACATCTGTGCCCCGCATCACGGTCCCATCGTGAGATTAGTTTCGGGTTGGAAAGGTACCTCCCCCATCGCATAGACTGCTCCACCGTCGGCCTCTTCGCTGGTCAAGCCCGAATACTTGTTGTTCAGCTTTCTCGCTGCCACTCCAGCCCCATCTCCAGCTTCGTTGCGTTGCAGCACCGTCTCAAAGACGTCGACTTGTGACGAATGCGGCGTGGCATTGATAGGCTGCTCGCTTGGCAGGAGCAAGGCCGAGCCCAGACGGACGAGATCTGGGCTCACAATCGCTCTCCATCCCTCGTCATCAATGTCGACAGGACTTTCCCAGGCGTCGGTGAAGGCGGAAGGGACGGGCGGACTGAAGATGCCCAGGGACCAGGTGCTCTCGAAAATATGCGACCGGGATGCAAGTGGCGAGACGAAATCGGAGGGGTTCTGTGCGAGTGGGATGGGCCGATCCGTCGACAAAGGCAGATCTGGGGCGGAGAGCGAGCGCTGACGCATGTGCGGCCGAGATGCGGTTGATGGTCCCGGAATCGGCGAGGAATAGGCGTCGAAAGCGAGATACTGCAGCGTCGAAGACTGCTCAGTGGGGCTTGGTGAGCTGGCGGAGGAGGTGTCCAAGCCCATGGAACCCAAGTTGGAAAGCGACAGCGAAGTGGACGTCGAGTGCGCCGAGAGGTCCGCGCGTGTCGGAGTGGGTACCGCAGCGACGGGGAAGCGCCAAGACGAGATGAACTGCGTCACGTTTGGCGAATCATCGCCGGAGAGGATGCCCTCGATCTTATAGTAGGACGGCTCGATGAACTGCCATCAGTATTGAGATGGTATGCTGTGCTACGTAGCTCACTCACGTCCTTGGCTCCGGTCATATCACACCTGCCACCTTGACTGACCACGCCACCCGTAAAGTCCGCAATGGGCGTCCACATCCCGAGGGTACCATTTTCACCGTGCTCGGTCCACGTCCAGAACTCAGCTGCTCCGGCGCCCAGCTCGAAAGCGATCGCCGCGTGATCCGGAAGCCCCTTAGTCCCTTTCACGAGCTGTAACGCGGTCATGGCGGTGCCGGAAACAGCGAAGCTGATGCGATACGTCTCGTTCTCGTGCACGACGTATACGTTGATGCGTGGACTTGGGGAGAGAGAGAGCGAAGCGCCAAGATCGGGACAGGTGGCTTCGGATCCCGGATTGACGAAGCGCGTCCAGGGCGAAATGGACAGGACAAAAAGGGGCAGCAAGATGGCATCAGCTGCTGATCAATTTTATCTCTTGTGGTAGAGTAGAAGGGACGTCTGAGTCGCACTCACGGTCGTCATCGTGTGCAAGACGTCGCACCGCCTCCAGAATAGCCGACTTCTTCTGCGTCTCCGCGGTGTCCCCAAATGGCGTACCGTCGCTCTTGGCCACACTCAACGTTGGGAGAGCAGCCTCCCGCTCCTTCGCTCTGGCTTTCGATCGCCTAGGTGTCAGCTTCTAAAGGCAACAGAGACTCCCACTCCGATTTACCTGTTCTGGAACCAGATCTGCAGTGTCTTGGCCTTGACACCTCCGCCCAGTTGCTTGACCAGCCGGTCTCGTGTGTGAGCATCAGGGTTTCTGAAGGTAAGCTTGGCCCTGTAGCTAGACCCGAGTACGACCCACTTGTTCTCATTATACGAGGCGATCAAGATGGCAAGCTGTTCTTTTGTCGGTTTGAATCTGGCAGGCTTGGCCTCCACCAAAGGAGGCTGGCCCATTCGAGGCCCTCGATACCCAGCACTGATCTCGACACCCATACCCCCGTAGAACTGGTCCGACACGTGGCGGACGTCCATATGAGCGCCGAGTCGATGCAAGGGTGAGGCGCTTATGGGAGACGGGTGGATCCGCTTTGGAACGGGCATTCTTGGCGTCATCTGTAGCGCATTGACCGGACCGGTAGTCGCTCTTCGACGGAGAGGAATGCCTGGTGGCACAGAGTAGCTTGGTCTCGACGACGACGACGACCGGGGCGTCGGATAGGGGAAGTATGCCGTGTATGCCGAGTGACTAGAATGAGGGGTCGCCGGTGAAAGACCAGACGCTGAAGGCAGTCCTGAGGTGTTGAGCAGTACGCCGGAGCGGCGACGAGCGCTAGGGGCAGTATTTGACCAGCCGCGTAGAGGGCCTGAGTAGGGCGACGTGTTCGAGGTGGGAGAGTCGGTACCGAAATTGGCGAACAGCGGGGTAATGCCGGTGTATTGAGAGTCAAGGGCGGAGACAGGTAGTGCAGCGGTGAAGGATCCCCCTAGTGCTTGGTGATCGCCGTGAAGCTCGTACAATCCGTAATCGGCTGGAGGAGGCACTGTCGGTGTCTGAGAGGGGTGGTACGCTGGAAATTCCTGGACGTCCGAAGACGTGAGATTGCTCGTATCAAGCTGCTCGGTGGGACTCCAAAGGGGTGTGGATAGGTAGTCGCTCGGCCCCTCTTGGTTGCGAGGTCGATTTCCGAGCATGGTATAGGTCGAGAGAGGAGGCGCGTGGCCTGCGAATCGCGGCGTACTCGGTAGCTGAGACGCCGTGGACGTTTCCGGGAAGCAGAAGGGGGGTTCGTCATGAGCTTGAACAAGGAAGGGGAAGGGTGAGTCGGGCATCCTGGTCGGTGTATATAAGGGATTGGCGGGTCGTGAATGAGTGTGGGTGGCTTCACAGCCTGTATGATCAGTATTTAGCTTCACAAACGTTTGTCGAACGCTACCAGGTTGGGCGACTCAGCCGAGGAGAGGAGAGGTGGTGAATGGAAAACACTGCTTACTCCGATTCATTGGATGTGGTGACCTGGACCTCCTGGCGCACGTCCAGTCGCGCCCTCGCCCGTATAAAGGAGCGCGTCTTTCGGCCTTCGCCCTCGGCCAGGTTCCGTTCGCCCTTCCGCCGGAGGCGACTATTCGAGCAGTCTATGAACAGGCACCACCAGTGTCAGACGGCCCAGGACGGCCCTCGACGGTACAAGGTGAAAGGCAGGTGGGCCCGTCGGTGGGTCCAGCCGACGAAAGGATCCCCGAATGCGTCTGGTAAAGTCCACCCGTCGTTGAGTAAGTCTCGGGGTACGTTCACGCTGGACTGCTTGACTGTCGCCGCGCTCGAAAACTTGATGGACTGAGCCCGTGGTCGGTATCTTTGATGGTTTTACCGCCTTTGACGGCAGCATTCAAAGGTGTCGGTTGAGATCCTTTGTTCGTGGCCGACCGGGTTTCTCTCGCCGCACCTCGGCGAATGGCGATGGATATGTCGAGCATGGCTTCACGTCCGCGTGGGAGTCCCCACATGCCGCCGAGTTCAGGTCTGTTTGTGGATGGTCGGGCATTCCGGCGATGTGGTAACGAAGCAGTAAGCCGCCAATGCGCGCGCCCTTGGTCCAAGGTGGACTAGCCTTGGACAGGACGATGGAATTCCCCGTAGCTTGCTTTGTCTCTTTCCGATGGCGCGGCGCAGGCACGATGAGACCCTGAGCGAGGAACGCTTGGAGGCCATTTTGAGGGGTCGAGAGCGCGCGAGGACGAGTGGGAGCCGAAGGTGGAGGACGTCTCGAGGCCGCGATGGTGTGTCGCGATGCCTGACCGTGGGAATCGATCATCGTCTCGGTCGCGTGTGGACACGCGGTAGACCGGGGTTGCTATACGCATTCAGTGGGGCTGATGCTACCGCATGGCTCCGGACGGATCTTCAAAGGACGATGTGAGGGATGTTGTCCCAAAGTGATGATGATGAGAGTGTGAAGTGAAAGAAGGGGTAGTCGGAGAAGCGCGATGAAACATGGGTTGACGTCAGCTGGACCAGCGGATCAAACGCCGCGTCAGCCCTCTCCTCCTTAGGCATGCGTTAGACGGACAACAATGGCGCTTACAGGGGTGTGAAACAGCTGTGGGCACAGTGCCTCGGTCTGGGTCTGTGCAGGGCGGCGTCGAGCGATATCGTCTGCACCGTGCTCTTTGTGTGACCCTAATGCCTGGAGGAGCGGGGGAGTGGCAACCGGAGTGGCCACACCGAGTGGCGTCTGGGGAACTGGCGGACCCTTCGAAGGAACGGGCGCGCTATGTAGAACAAAACAGATGGTGGATACACTCGGGGAGCTCTATCGGGAAAGGTAGCCTCCATCGGACCAGCCGGCCGACTGTGGGCACCACTGTCGGGTCGGGCGTCACATCGCAGCCTTACGACCGTCTCTCCTTTGAGGCGTGACCAACAGCCGACACTATGCTAAATCCTTCCGGCCGCCGAATACCTCCTTTGCTGGCCTTGTCTGGTCTAGGTTTCAGCGACGGATCAGCGCCCTCTACTGCAGCGCTCCTGAGGCCGCTTTGTCCGCTCCTCCGATCCTTTCGGGCTCAGGGTAGACGCACGTACGGCGTGAGTGCCATGCCTGACAGCTCACAGCTACGACAAAGCCCGGGGTGTGTTATTATCTTGCGATCCCAAAGCAACCGTAGTACCACGGCACAGACCCACACAACACCATGTCGAAAGTCCCGAAGCTCGATTCGGAGGTCAATATCCTCAAAAACAACGCGGCTGCAAAGAAGGGTCTGGGCGCGTCCGCAAGTGCGACCGAGACCGTTTGGCCCATTCCGCAATTTGTGAGGTGGCGTTCATGTTCTTTGTCTAGCTTGATCCGTGCGAAGAGAAGACCACGCACTGATCACAGGGCCCGGGTATGACTATAGCCAACGTCACGGACGACAGGGCTGCCGATGGGTTCGCCATACCTGCCGGATCGATGTTTCCGCTTGGGTGCGCCATACCGAACCACACGGTGTGCCCGTCCTGTCACACATCGCTCGAACTTGGCCGGCTGACTTTCAGGTTCTGCAGCACGGCATGTATTTCCCGCCCGGAACGATGGTGCGCCTGCCCTCGCGCTCCCACTGACAATGGGCTCACGGCAGTTCCCCGACGGCGTGCTCGTCCCCATCCACGCGCGGATGGTCTCCGTGCAGCCCATACAGACACTCAAAGCCCCCAAGCCTGCGCCCGAGCCCGCCTGTATCATCATGTAACCCCACCGCTTCTCCATCGTGCGTCCATCGCAGAACCCTGCCTGAATGATACAGTCTGCATCGGTCTGTCCGGGCTACAAAGATCCGATCCTTGCTCCTGCCTCACACGCACTCCTCAGACGAGCTTCCCCGTGGCCTTGAGCTCATCCTTGAAGTCGCCCACTGCCAATGCGAAGCCCGTGGCCTTGTCATCCACCTCGAAGCCCATCTTCTGGTATTCGGTCGTGTCGTAGTCGCCCGCCCAGGTCTTGCAGATGTTAATAACCGCCTGGTCCTTTTTGAACGAGACGAGCTTCATCTTGTCCTTGCCGCCGTGCTCGACCCTGTGGATCAGTGAGCCGTAGCCCTGCCCCTTCTACCTTTCCCCGACCGTGCTCCGAGGGATCCGGGAGAACAAGGAGAGAAGCAGTTTTGATCACTCACAAGGCGTTGAGGATATCCCGGGGAGTGATTCTGATACCGGGCAAGATGATGCTCCTACCGAGCCCCGGGACAAAGTTGCTCTCGGGCATGCAGAGCGCGTAGGCGATGTTGCGCACAACGGTACGTGTGCGCGAGATGTAGACGGCCATGGTATCGAGGATTGGGGCGTCGATCGAATCGGCGATGGGGCAGACCGATTCCTCGCCCTGGAGAGGTTCGCGGATCAGGCCCGAGATGAAGGACGATGCGGCGGATGAGGGCTAGCGTCAGCATACCGCCATACGCCCGGATACACGCAGTGCAGAAGACTCACTGCTCCAGATCGGATTGCGACCGTCGGCAGCCTGACTGCCCGCGTGTCGAGGTATCCTGCAATGAGACCTTATCCCCGAGTGTAGGATCACGTCGTCTCCACATCGCTCACTCACCTTTGCGTCCATAGTCGTACGCGTACAGCTCCGAGATCTGCTTCTGGATTCCATAACTCGACTGCGCCAGGATCGGGGTGTCCCTTCCATCAACCTCCACTCATCTGACACGCACCGATAACCTACTGAGGAATCACGTAGCTCTCCGGCAGACACTTTGGCCCTCCATACACCGCCAGACTCGAGACAAACACGAACACCGGCTTGGTCCCCTTCTCCTTTGCGTGCGCGTGCGTAGCTTTCAAGAGGTTGACGTTCGAATCGACGTTGACTGCCCAGCCCAGCTCGAAGTTCGCCTCAGCCCCGCCGGACATGATCCCGCTGCTCGTCAGCGCCCGACCGGGGGTGTTCAGCAACGACATCATTTTGCGCGAGGCTCGGAGACTTTCAGACAACCTCTGCGCGGGACAGCGCCGTGCCGCACCGTGTCCACTCACTGCAAGGCATACACTCCCCCAACGTCCTCGCCCGCAAAGAGCCCCTTGACCTGCTCGGTGTCCCCCAGATCCGCCTTGACCACCCGCAAGCGCTTCTCGTCGTCAATAAGCTTGGGCGGCTGGACGACGTCCGTGGTAATCAGCCGCACGTCCGGGAACAGCTTGAGCAGCAGCTGTGTGAGCTGCTGGCCGACGAAGCCTGGCGTCAGCTTCGCGCTTTCGACACCAATCTGAGCCGGAAGCCGACGAAGAGGGGAATAACCAGAGTGGAGCCGGGGACATCACGTACCGCCCGCGCCGGTTATGAGAATAGTCTTGACTCCCGAGGGGAGCTTCAAAGCGTCGTAAGTAGGAGCGGCCATGTTGTATATGGACAGGCGAAGTGAACAGTACCGGTAGCTTTGGATGACGCGAAGCAGCAACGACCAGCGGTGGATATATACCGTACGCAGCGGGGGAGACGGGGGATCCACCTTGCCCCTCGTTGAGCCGGTACTAGCCGGGCCGAGCACGGTATTACCGAACCCGACCTCCCGATTATAGCCAACAATCCCTCCATGCGTTGGCTATCGACGTGCATCCTTGGCTATCAGCGCGCATTGTTGGCTATTCGCCAAGACGAGCGCGATGATGTTGGCTATCGAGCTGTTGTAGTCTCTATATATGCATACGGCCAGTGGGGGCAATGATACTGCGACACATGGCGCGCTGGTGGATCCCGGTCTGGACCGCGGACCGATCGTCTGCGGCGCGATGGTTGACCGTTGAACTCGCTCCCCGTTCGACTGCTCTCATGCATGCATCCGCGCGTCGAGTCGACTGCAGCAGGTATTTCATACTCGGCCAATCCGTCCGGTCAGTACGTATGCATGTAAGGAGAAGACTTCCCAGCCTGAAGACGCCCTCTCGGCGGGT
The DNA here is from genome assembly GCA_000442785.1 of Papiliotrema flavescens NRRL Y-50378. Taxonomy (NCBI): domain Eukaryota; kingdom Fungi; phylum Basidiomycota; class Tremellomycetes; order Tremellales; family Rhynchogastremaceae; genus Papiliotrema; species Papiliotrema flavescens. The sequence continues at coordinate 19,394 of CAUG01000019.1, forward strand.
TGATGGTCCGGTTAATTCAACCGGCCGGCGGGAAGTAGTGCCGACCGGCCATTGGTGTGGACGAGCTATGCTCTCTATGTGCGAGCAGTGCAGAGCCATGCATTCGACTATGCATTCAAACGCATAGCACGCAGTATCAACTTCAAGGCTTGTCACCTATCCTCATCTTGCGCCGATCTGACGTCCTCACGCTGCCAGCATACACAAGCAGCGACACTCGCACCAGAAGGACGATCTGCCCTCGGACCGCTCCACCGCTCGTCCCGGCAGACACTCGCTATCTCTTCTCTTCCACCCCTCTCAGCCCTCAATACTATCATCTCCTCCTCCTACACAACAGCAGTCCCCGACTCATCACCCGCCTTCCGTTCATCTCACCCAATACGCAGAACCTACCGCCATGTCAGAAACCAAGCGCTCGCAGCCCGTCGCGCCCGTCCGCCGCATCATCACCTCGCACTCCCCCACCGACACCGACGGCAACGACGTGACCATCTTCGACGACTCCAAACCCCTCTTACCAGTGCTTGGTGGTGGGGCATGCATTACCTCGCTATACTCTCACCCGACCGGCACGCCCAACACACACACCATCACCCCGCGCATAATCGATGCGCAGGTCGACGAGGTCAAGGGCGTGGTGCGCCCGGGTGGGGTCAATCTGAACTACACGGACCTCGCCCCCGGCTTCCTGGTGCCGTACCACCGTACGTCCTCGGTCGACTACAACATTATCTTGCAGGGCTCGGCTGTTCTGATCACGCCGACGCCGGACGGCGGGGAGAAGCGCACGATCGTCGGCAAGGGCGATATCGTCGTGCAGCGCGGGACGCTGCATGCGTGGGAGGCGGGACCTGAGGGCGCCCGATGGGTCAGTGTGTTGGTCAGTGCGGGGCCGGTGACGGTCGGGGATGATGAGGGCGGGAAGGTGCTGGACGATGTGGACTTTTAGGAAGTTGTCTGGGAAGCGGGAGAAGGGGCGAGGGGCGACAGCGAAAGCGACGGACCATGGAGCTGCGAAGTTACGAAGGAGCGTTCAGGGATGGCCGCCTCAGTCTCGGTACGTCAAACTGGCTGATCCGGGTTTATCGGATAGCAAGAGGCACAGCAGACTCGATGCATTCTTACGACCTGCTAAACAGCTACGACACGACCTTATGGATTGCCCTTTAGATTCTATACTGATGCCATAGCCGAACCATTGTCCAAAATAGAGCGTTTGACGGCCCTCGGCCACACTTTTCGCGGCCAGACTGACGCGATCAGATGCAAAGCTGGGCGCGAAGAGGCGGAGAGGCACCTCATAGCACGCTCACACAGCTCGTGCCGTTGATGGCGAATCCGTCCAGGCACGAGTACACTATGATCAGCTCGCATTCTCGATCGCCTTGCCCCACTTCAGAGGAGCAAGTCCTCCACAACTCACCAGCACAAGAGCCCGCCTCGCAGCCGACCGAGACAGCGTTCGGAATGGCCGAGCAGTCCTGGCCCTCGCCTGCAGACGCACAACCACCACACGATTCCAGCTCGTTCGCAAAGTCGATGCACTCGTATGCCCACTCGCTGCCCTCCAAGCCCGGGACAGAGCTGCTGTCAGCGCTAGCCTCCTCTATGAGCATGTGGTACACACCAAGCGTGCAGGCCAGCGGGGCAGTAGAGCTTGTCGAGATCGGAGAAGGGCTTGACAGGGGCGATGATGTCCTGCTGCCTTCCCATGAAGTCGCGCTTGCCGCCGTGGCCGGGGTGCCCGCCGTATCCGCCGCCGTTGCCGGGCTGTCCAGGATGGCCGGGAGGTTCACCGTTGGGCGGGTTGGGCTTCTTGGACGGTTCGGGGCCGTGGCCGCCGCAGCATTCTGGGGTCAGCGCTGCTTGTCGCGGCGCGTCAATGGAGGATGGCAGCGGATATGAGAGGATAATGGACGGGCTGAGACGTGTCACGCGGACTCACGGTTGCCGTTGTCCCAGTCTCCACAGTCGGGCGCAGGGGCATGCGGCGTCTGCGGCTTGCACTTCTTCAGTTGCTGTCCGTCAGCCTTGCGCCTTGGTCTTGCTCGCGGGTCTTGTTTACCTTGTGCCAGAACCAGCCTGGCGTCAGCATTGTTGAGAACTAAATCATGGTAGGAGCGCAACAACGCCGACTCACCTCCAGGACACGATTTGCCCTCGTCGCAGTCGCCCTTTGGCGGGTTGTGCTCCCACGAGTCGTCGCAGCACGAGCCGCTTCGGTCGTGCCACCTGGCGTGAGCAGTGAACCTCGTCCACGGAGGACTGTACGGATTCCAGGTGATGTCTAGCGTTCACTCACCACTGACCCGGCGAGCACTTGCCGCCGTCGTTCTTCTTGCACTTCTTGTCACGCCCGAGCCACCCGAAGCCTGTGTGTGAGCTTCGTCCACCACCGAAACGTCAACCATGCCCACCTTCACCGCACTCGCAGTCGCCAACCTCGACAGGCGGGATACAGACCTTGTAGTCCTTGTGCGCGGACCATCCTTTCGGGCAGGTAATGTCGCGGGGCCTGGCTTCAATGGCGTCCATGCATAGCTTCATGAGCACACTTACGGCGTGCGGGTCTTATCGGAGCAGCAGATGGCTTTGCCGAGGAACTCTGTGAAGAACGATCCAGGGCCGGAGCACGAGTCCTTCTCAACCTGAGGGGCAGAGAAGCGGAGCGAGCTGGACACACCCCAGTTGGTGCTGGCCAGGTATGTCGCCGACGCCTCGGGAATGACGAGCGAAGAGAGGGAGAGGAGGAGCGTCAGAGCCGCGGGGGAGAACATCACGGCGTGGTTAGTTACGGCGGGGAGTATTGTACGTTGAGCGAAGCGAATGTGGTGCGGAAAGAGGGGAACAGGGCGATACAGTCGTACGCGCGGAGAGAGGGACTAGTTGGAGAGATGAGAGTAGGTACAGCTGGAAGGGGTGGGACGGATGGAAAATGAGTGGGCGATGAGGAGGCAGTAAGGGGGGCACTTTGAGGCTTTTAAGCACGTCGACAGCCCCTCCGTCCGGTTCAATCAGAGGCGAGGTCATCCCTGGGCTGTGATGTATTACCCCCAGGAACCTGATGCATGACTGCCGGTTGCCAGCGGGAGCCTCGCGCTCGGGCTTGATGGTCGTCCGGACCTGTCAAAGGATCATCGTACCGCTTTGGTGTCTTAAGCGAAAGGCACCAAGGGGAAGATCGAGACTGGGTTTGGGGTACGAGGCAAACGAGGCCTGAAGGAACCCCACTCCGTGACTCGTGAGCGCCGTGTCAGCTGTTGAAACATGTTGAAACGGCGTAAACGATCCCGCTCAGTCAGGAGAGATGGGGGAATGATGATGACCCATACGGTGGCGCGTTCCTTGCTTCGTGGCCGGGAAGGCGGCAAGACATGCATGCATACGAGACGGTAGGTGCGTGCGAAAGCGGTGCCGTTGCCTGGTGAAAGGAGAAGGTTGGTCGATGAGTTTGAAGGGGGGATTATCTAACGACAGTGATGGGGATGGGAGGATGAAACGGCGGGGCAGAGTTTTGGTTTGGCGTTGAGCATGGTCCCGTATTGGGCGAGGGTTGTTCCGGGAGAGGTGACCGATCGCCTGAGCCGTCAGCGAGAGCGTGATCCGCACCCCATGATGATCGTTAGAGAGTAAGAAAATGCCGCCGTTGACGTCAGCTTGACAAGGAAACGATATTGCAGGAAGAAGGCGGTGTGATTGACCTCGGTCATGGGCTCCCAGGTCGTGCTCTAGGACGTCGGACCACCCGCTCGCAGGCACTCGCAATGACCACCTGGACCTACGCGACCATCAGAAGGACGAGTACGCCGGCTTGCTAGCTTCCTGCATCTCTGAGAGATGTGCAGCAAGTTCCATGAGCTTGACGTAGCGTCTGCCGTTCCCGTAGATCCGCATTGACCAGCTCGTTCCCGAACGCCGGCGCATGGACCACTGTCACGTCGGTGTTTGATGAGCCTCGCTCCGTTCTTTCCGGGGTCGCACCCCGTCTCGGTGACTTCAGAGGCGATGGTCGATCGAGCAGCTGCTGTCTAATGTGCTGTGGGCGAAGGGGCGAAACGCGGAAAAGTATGATTCATGAAGGCTGTGTGACACACCACGTCGAGTATGAGATACAGATGCGACGTGATGTGTTTTGATGGAGAACCACAGGGACCGGCTGTGCGATGACCGGATAAAGCACAAGCGGCGATCGCCGACTGAAGGGAGGGAATGCTGTAGCCTTTGGGTGACTCAACCTTGGGTCGCTACGAGATCAACAAGAAGTGGTGAAGCATCGCCGGCTGTCGCAGCGAGCGGCTACAGTCTGCGCAGTTTTAGGCTCAAAGATCAGATCTTGCGACATGGATGACATATGGCGAATGGTCTTTGGTCAACGGTTGCAAAAGCGGCGATCGCCGCCTCGGCCGGCGATCAACCTTCGACCGTCCGTAACCGAGGTCAAGTGATGTTGACGATCCTATTCCCACCGTATATCCCCGCTTCTTCCTATCCCTTTCCTATCTTCGTTCACTGTACTTGCAAACCCAGTCAAGCGCCCGCGAGACTCCACGATGACCTCGATGGGCTCATCGACATCTCCGCCTGATCGGCTCTATGCCAATCCCACGCGCTCACGCCCCTCGGCGTCTTCGTCGGCCGCCAACCAGAGCCGCACTAAACGCAGCAGCAAAGCGTGTGAGAGCTGCCGGGTGAGACGTACACGATGCAGCGGGACAGTGCCGTGCGAAGCTTGCATAGCGAATGGTATCGCCTCAAGCTGTCAGGTCCGGATCAAAGCCAGGCCTCAGCGGTATGTATCCTGATCACTCCGCCTCCCCCGCTACGCCGTCGGCGCACAACTTACCTCAGTGCGCTGTCAGCCAAGATCGCACCGCCCAAGCCCCTTCCGGACCCGCTCAGCCTCCCCATAGCAGGCGTAGAGCTCGCCCTGGCTCAATGGCTTCTGCCTCACCCACACATCCCAGTCTCATCTCTCCTCTTCGTGGAGGACGACCGGCTGCGCATCCTCAACACGTTCGCCCCGCCCATCCCGCCCGAACGCGAGTTCGAAGACGACCTCATACACGCGTTCGTCGCTACATCTGAATTCTACACTGTCGAGCACATGGACAAGCCCCAGCTCGTCTCGCTCTATTCTCGATATCGCGCCGTGCCCAACTCGATCACGGAGGACCAGCGGGCGCTGGTCTACGCCGCGTTGTGCGTGGCGAGGTATATTCAGAGTACGGAACAGGGAATCCGGGACGGACCGCTAGAGGATGTGACGTATTTTACGATGGCGTGTGACGAGCTGCTCAAGTGGAGCCGGCCCTCGATCTATGCTGCGTGTGAGTATAAGACTTGTTCATTGCACCGTCGGAAGAAGACACACAGCGCTTACGACAAGGGGCACTGTTCTGCTTGATCTCTTACTCGGCAGCATTCGGCGGACCAGCCGAGACACGTCGCCTGATCGAGCAGATGGCGTGGCACGTGCGCGAACTGGGTTTGCACCGGCAGGAGACCGCGTGCATGTACGGCTCAAAAGATATGGTCGGCGTACTGCTCTCGGCGTGTACGTATATGGACACGTGAGTCGAGAGCCGTGTCTCCGCGCGTCCACACACCTCTGACGGCAGGATGATGGCTGGACTACTCGAGCATCCGCCATGCCTCCCTTTTGCCGAGATCGACGTGCGACCCATCCTCCTCTCCTCGATCTACTCCGAGTGTCTGGTCCGAACTGTACACCACGAGTCGGACCTTTTGCGCGACATAGCGGATCCTGACGTCGATGTCAGGGCGCCAGAATATGTCAGGGCTAGAGAGACGGAGTGGAGCGAAGCTCTTCGTGATATCAGGATGGGGACCGTGGATGCGCCACGGCCCCGGCGCACATGGGCCGAGTTGCGGTATGGTTGGTGAGTCGCCTGGGAATGGGGTCGTCCTGCAGCTCCATTCCCACGTCGCACGCCTCTCGTCACCGCACGCCAACGGCACCGTTCGGTTCCGCTAATCTCAGGCTCCGACTCCTTCTACACGCGCCCGGCTTCCCCACATCCTCTCCGCAAATCGCGCGGGCCATCTCTCAGATACTCCACACATACATCGAAGCCGACGAGATAGGGCACTACCGCGCCTCCTGGCCCCAACACCGCCAACTATCCACCGTCGGCCACCTCCTCATCCTTGTCACGGCCCAAGGGGAGCTGCACCAACGTGAGGCCCAGCGTCTATGGGAGTTGCTCGTCGAGTTCCTCTCGCGCGATACGTACGCCCACGCGATGGTCGAGTCATTCGTCCGCGCCGCGGCGGTGCTCGGGGTGGACGTGGCTATGCCGCTCAAGACGGCCGCAGCGCCCGGCGTGGCGCCCGTGGACGCTCATATTGCGGAGACGGGTGGTGGCTTGGGTGGCATGGGAGCGATGGGGTGGGGGAACGCCCCGCTTCCGATGGGCTTTGATCCATTGGCTTGGTTTACGGTTGGAGGGGAGTTTAGCCTCCCGCTGGGCTTCGAGCAGGCATTTGGAGGTGGGGAGGGGATGGTCGACCCGGTGTTGATGCGGTGAGAGACTTGCCAGGTCTGGCCGCGTTGCCGCCTAGTGACTTTGCACGATTGAATGGTCGGGGAAAGACGAGTAGCGAAGAAGCGCTTCGCGTTACAGGACCACGAGGCAGTCGTTCGTGGCAGTACGGGGCTGTGTTGTACGATAGAGTCAGGCAGTACGCATTGTTTGTGGAATGCCTTTTTTGCTCCTCGCGGCCTGTAGGATCGCCGACGAGCTCTGCTAATCTTACTCAGGTCGGACGTCTCTACGCCGTCGCCGCTGTCCTGTGCTGTCTATTAGCGCGCAGACGGGATCGCAGGAGACGGAATGCTGTCTGGCGGTCATGTCCGCTTGTGGACTGATCGCCGGCTAGGGGTCCATTGACCGTCGTCGGGTTCACCATCCTCCTTTCCCTCTCTCCAAACGCATTGCTTCATCCCGTGCTGCTTGCTGGTGTGCAATCTGCCCTTCACCGGCATGAGCTTCGCCAACGTCTACTACGAGCGCGTGAGTCGTCAACTGCTTTTTCGGTCATGGCGGCACGAGCTGCCGCAACCCGCTTGTATTCGACCAAGAACAGCTCTTCGCCGCGCCGCGTTGATCCCCGGTTTGATCTATTCCCAGTGCTCACGTGCAGAAAGTCGCCACGGCCAAGCCGTGCTATATCTGCAAACGCCCCACCGAGATTGTCCTCAGCACGATCAAGACCGAGGACTTTTTGTACACCTGCGAGAGCCATCTGACCGACTCGTACGTGCTCCTGCTCCTTCCCCCTCCGTTCCTGTGCGATCGAGCCGAGCTGACAGCAGGGGTTTGTGAGTGTTGCGAGCTGGGCGTGCTGTCGCTCGAGTCGGGGCTGACGGCAGCGCTTCGCTCATCCCGCCCACGGCCCCCTCTGGGCCCTCCGCAGACGATATCAAGAAAGTCATAGCGGACTATCACGTCCGAGAGGCGAAGAAGACTGAAGCGGCCAAGGCGGACAAGGCGGACGATAAGGATAAGAAGGACAAGAAGGACAACGAGGCGAAGAACGGTAAAGACGCCAAAGACGCCAAGGCGCCATCATCGCCATCGCCAGCACCAGGCCCAGCATCGCCCATCCCCGTGGCGTCTCCGCCGGCTACGCACCGCAAGTTTGCGCTCCATCGGCAGATCTTTGATATGCGCAAAGCCGAGATCAAGCGGCGGGAGCAGGGCGCGAAGGCCAGGGAGGTGGGGAGGGGCATGCCGCAGGTCCCGAGGGGGATGTTTTGATTTGGGACGAAAGAGCGGGACCGGGGAGCTTCACTGCTCGAGTGTGAGCTGTAAAGTGCAGCGCCTCGAAACGCACCCGATTGGATCGGTCTCCGTGTGTGCTCGACAAATGGCCCCAGCCAGCGGATCGCAGCAGGCCCCAGCCAGTGGACCACAGCAGGATCAGCTCGGCACACGATCGGCGCGCGACATCAACGGCCGTTCCTCTATCACGGCCGAGCGACAATCTTTGCCTGGCCCGCCGTTTCATTCTAAAAACCGCTTACACGAGTAGTGTCTAGCCAGAGCCGGAATACCACGTCGAGGGCGTGTCGATACGGATTGAGTGCGGTCGCACCAACCACTTACGGTACAATGTTTACAGTCACACGTATGCCCACAGCACAGCTCAGCAAGCTTACAGTACTTGAGCGATGATGTATGATATGCATGACGGCCGCCTGGAGCCTAAATGATGCGTCGAAGATCTCGAATATGTACAACAAAATATGTGCTCAGGCTGATGAACGTGCTTCTCTGCGGCGAGCATCCCATACCCCAAGCGCAACTCCCCTCCCCTCCCCTCCCCTAGGCGCAACCTCCTGTCAAGCCGGTATGACACGGCGAGATGCACTCATGGTGATGGTATGCCCAGCACCTCAACAATCATATCTAGCGCCTTGTTTCCCCCCAGGCGCGCCAGCTCCGCCTCGAGCTTCCCCTTGAGGTCGATCAGCACCTCTCGCGTGTATTCGAACGACTTTGTGTGGTTCCGGAGATATTCCACCGTGTGCTTCTTGAGCGAAGTCGACGTCGTCCGTTTCTGCAACACGTCTGGAGGTCAGCATCGACGCGCTGACGAAATGCTGGGAGTCACTCACTCAGGATCTGCCGGTTGGACGGGTCCGCCCGGACACCGTGGACCACGGGGAAGCTGAATTTGCCCTCGGTGAGGTCTTCGCAGAAGCCCTTGTTGTCGGCGTACTCGGTCGATTGGAGGTTCATGTAGTCGTCACGGATCTGGAAGTAGATGGATATGAGGTTGACGAGCGGGACGTAGTCGCTGGGGGTCAGCGGGCTGCGTGCACATGGTGAGGCAATGCCGAGAAGTGGGCAACTCGACTCACACGTCCGAGCCTGAGCGGGCCATCATGAGCTTGACGGCTATACGGAACAGACCACCAGTTTCTGCGCTGTCAGCGGGAACCTAGACTACCTGCGGACACCGTCCGAGGGCGGAGCCACGACACTCACTGCCCAGCACCATCTGCACATACTCTTCCTCCGTCGGGCACGTCAAGCTATCCCTCCAGAACAGGTCCATCCCTTGTCCTCGATGAAGATTGAGCAGCTCCTCTACCATCAGCTCCCCTTCTACACCTGCAGATCCATCGCAGCGCTGCTGGAGCTGCTCGTTGTTACGCGCCCGACTCACCCGTCACCGTCCGCAACAGCTCTCCACCCTTGCCATCATCCAGCGCCAACAGCTCCTGCACCGCCAGGAAGTACACGTAATTCGCGGTATTGATCGTCTGCGGCACGCCATACACAAGGTGCGAGACGGGGATGCCCCTGCGCAGCTCCGAGTTGTCCTCCACGTCATCCATCCTGCTATTAGTGTGGTCTATCCAACCCGGCTCGCAAAGTGCCGGCGCGACGCGACTCACAGCAACGAGGCGTTGTGCAGCATGCGCACTACACGGCGGATGACATCGAGGTCATGCTCTGGGACTTTAAGCCAGAGGTTGAAGGCGTCGATGAGGCGCGTGCGGATCTCTTTGCCGCCCGAGTCGGTCACGTACGTGTATGGCTCGAGCAGGGTCTGGGGTCAGTGTACTGCCTGCGTGTCGAGGTGGATGCAGAGTGCTTACTCGCTCTTGATCAGTTGACCATGGCGACGATGCGATCGCTGCCGGGTCGTCCAGCCATGACATGGTGGAGGTGCAATGGAGCGAGATTGATGCACGACGCGGACAAGGATGATGAATGACTGACTGTGTCGAGATGCTGACGTCTTCCAACTCGGCGACGTCATCTTGTTGTTGCATTCACCCATTCACCATGAGTATCGTAATCCCTCGACCTCAAGTCGCACATCTCAGCGTTGAAGCCCACGACCACAGCGAGGACAGAGTCACTGACTACTACTTATCACCCATGTGCTGCTTGAGCGCATGCATGATGGACAGGCCTCGCTACGGAGACTTGTCTTGGCGTAGCAACCTGACCGTCAAGGTACTCACCTCCCCCGAAGACTTTTCTGACAGATCTTAGCGGAAGACGGTGAGAAGGTCCATATGCATACTTGACCGGATTATTGTTCATACCCATTCTCAAAGCATCAAGACGCTTCGCGACCATGGCCATTCACCCCACCGCGAACGCTCGACAAAATCGGCGGTCATGGTTCAGCCTCTGCCTGTTCATCGCATCCGCCGCGTACCTGTACCAAGTCCGCACCTCATGGCTTCCGCTCGTTCCGGCATGGGTGTCCGACTCCCTAGCGGGCGCGCCTGCTTCGCTGCTGTCAATAACAGCCTCAACAAACTCTGCCTCTCATCCGAGCGTGTCGTCACCTATCGGCAACCAGCAAACAACCGGATCCAAGGCCGACCCCCGGAGCGTCGCCGTAGCAGCAGGCACATACCACGCTTATTTAAGCCTGGCCAACGCCGAGACAGCAAAGATGCGCGCGGCATATGACCGTATCGGCGCGCAGTACAAGCCGTACGGAGAGGCGCTGCGATACACCGAGAAGCTGGACAACCAGACCAAGGCGAACGAGGCGAATGCGGCGATCACTCGGCAGATCGCTACCCTCGCGATCGAGTCATTCGCGATGGACGAGAGCTACGTCAAGGCGCGGACGGAAGGGTCGTTGTTCCGTGTAAGGGAGGCATTTCAGCATTATGAGCGGGATTGGAGCGCGGACGGGAAGGCCGAGCGGGATGTGGTGTTTGGCCCGATACTGCAGGTGCTGAGGGATGAAGTGGAGGAGGGGCAAAGGAGAGGGGTGAAAGTGCTCGTGCCGGGCTCGGGGCTCGGACGACTCGCGTGGGAGATATCTGAGCTGGGTGAGTGATACGACCAGAATGTCTCCTTGGAGCGAGGCGAACTGTGATCGAGGACAAGAGGCTGACCCCAGGCTACACATCGATCGCAAACGAGTTCTCGAACTATATGAACCTCGCCCTCCGGTTTCTCCTTGACTCCGCAACGACGCCTTTCGCCAACTCTCACGCAGTCCATCCGTGGGCGCACCGCTTCTCGCACCAGCGTAGCAATGCCGACCTCTTCCGCTCCGTCCCCTTCCCAGACGTCACGCCTCGTCTCAATGGCCGCTTCCACATCCTCGAAGGCGATTTCTTCACCATCCAGCCCCCTAAAGCACCAGCTTCGCCCAGCACCGTCGCCGTCAGCGGAGGGGGCTACGACTACATCGTCACGCTGTTTTTCGTCGACACATCTACAAACGTGTCGGCGAACCTGCAGAAAATATACGAGCTACTCAAACCCGGCGGCAAGTGGATCAACCTGGGTCCGCTGCTGTGGGCGGAGGGCGGCTCGGTCGGGCTGCAGCTGAGCCTGGACGAGGTACTGGCCCTTGCGGGTATGGTGGGCTTTGAGGGGGTCGAGGAGCAGCGCAGGGAGGTCAAGTGCGAGTATACCGCGGACCGGAAGGGAATGTTTCAACGGGTATACGACGCGCAGTTCTGGGTTGCACGGAAGCCGGCGGCTTCGTGACGACTGGGTGGTTTGGCATTTATACATACTGTAGTAACGAGATGCGAGCACACGATGACAGTCTCTGGCTTCTGATTATTCACTGCTCGACCTCCGAATCCAAAACTTCCAGCGCCAAAACTATCTACAACAAGGCCTAAAGCTGGTATCGGAACCCATAGGCATCATCGGCGTGAGCCTGAGTGTCCGGGCGGTGGTCTTCCGCCGGCTTGCCCTCTTTGAGATCCCTGTTCCTGTTCGCGCGGGCACAGAGCACCTGATACGCGAATGTAAGGAGTAGTCCCCACGCGGAGAGCGCTGTGCAGATGGCGTTGCCCTGGGTGTACAGCGGCGAGTCGGTCTTGGGGTACAGGTATCCCGATGCGACGCTGTGGTCAGTCGCCTTCTTGAACCAAATCCCTAGCCTAACTCACGCGACGGCCTGGGCAAGACTGTTGGCGAGGGGCAGGGCGACAGCTCGGCGGGACTCGTTTCCGCAATTGGACGCAAGCCAGACAAGGATCAGCGGCGTTGAGACTATAATCAGCGGCGTGTCCACATGTCCAACGACTGGCCGCTCACTGTAGTGGCCCGCTTCGGCGAAGATGAGCGCGGCGAAGCGAGCACCAGTCGAAGTGGCCGGGACGCCTAGGTAGATGCCGAACCCGGCAATCATGAGGATGTAGCCAAAGTCGACATACCACCCTCTGTTCTTCTGGTAGTCGGAAGCGTACGACAGGGCGATCATCGACACGGCGGCAGCACCGTACGGCGCAAGCGTGGCAATCTGCGCATTGGCGCCCTTGAAGCCGTTTTCGCTGGTGAACGTCGGCATGAAGGCGGCAAGGGCGGCTCCACTGATCTGCTGACTTTGGTACATGAGCGCGGCTGCGCGTGAGCAAATGGCCTTTCGTGTTCGTACGGCGCCTGCTCACGGATGATCGTCTGCCATCGCCACAGGACGGAGCGGGCGTGCTTCCAGTTGATCTCGTTGCTCTCGGTCTGGATTTCGAGAGATCGTCGCCAGATCACTGCTCGTGTGAGCTCAAGTTGTCGGCATCGGCGCAAAACTCACGGTAGTCCTTCTCAGGGCCAGTGAGCCATCGTGCACGCTCAACGTTCTCGGGGAGGATGACGAGCGCGAGGGAGGCGATCAGGATGGTCATGAGGCCCTCGATGAGGAACAAGACCCTCCACGATTCGAGGTGGGAGTGGATGAAAGACACGCCGTACGCGATGATACCATTGAAAAAGCCGCTGCGAATGAGCAAGAGGCCAGTGATGGGGCTGCGAGTCACGCACCCCATCGGGGCCATGGCGAGCCAGAAGGCAACTCGCGCACCGAGGTCCTTCTTTGTGTACATTCGCGCCAGGTAGAACGGGACCAGCGGGACGAAACCGGCCTCTGGGATGTCAACACGCTGCTTCTCAATGAATGCGCAGTGGTACACACCTCCCAACCCGACAAAGAATCGACAGGCAAAGGCTCCATTGTAGTTCGATACTGCCGCAAAGCACGTCGCCGCCGCGCCCCAGAGGATACCCGCGCATCCGATGACGAGCTTGACGCCTCGTCTCTTGCCGAGCAGAGTGAACGGGACCACTGCGAGTCAGCTCTATCCCTCCCTTGCTACCCCGACGGGGACACATATCACGCACTGAAAGGGGCGTAGGCGATAAAGTACATCGAGTTCAACAGCGCATAGGTCTCGCCTTTGGGGTCGTGGCCAATATCTTCCATCATCCCGAGTGTTCGGGCATTGCCGAGGTTCGACTTGTCAAGCGAGGAGAAGAGGTACATGAGTACGATGATGGGCATGACCATGATATCGATCTGGCGTCAGCCCGGCTCGCCGCCTGGAGGATGCCGTCCTCAAAGGACGGTGGTCAACACACCTTCCTCATCGCCCACGTCTGGACGTGCTTGTCGAACTGCGCGGCATGGGGATCAGACACGCCATCTTGGATCTGGTCCTCGACGTGGTCGACATTGAGGCCCGCCTTGGTCTCGTCGAGGTCGTGCAGGTCAGTGACCGATGTTGCGGGTTTGGCAGCCATGGGGAGCGGAGGCGAGTGGAGAGTGTATGTGTCCGCGGTCGAGTGGGGCTGCTTGGGGGCCTCCTCAGCGGGGCATCGGGCGCTTGTATATGTAGTGCATCAGGCCCGAACAATCGGGTCAAACGCGGGAATGCCAAGACTCCACAAGCGGCATCACGCGGGGTAAGCATCCTTTCCGGACAACAAGGCATGCATGTGTAAGCATGCCCCGTTCTCCGGGTGGGCAGCGGAAGCCGAAGTCGCCGGGGAGCGCCCGGAAGTTGCGCGTGATTCCGAACTCGCGGAGGCGAGGCATCGGCAACGGGATTTGCGAGTCTGCGAGTGTCCGCCCCGCACCCAGCATTCGCCCTTGCGCATCCAGAGCCGCAACCGGGGCCCGCATGCTTCGGAGGAAGCTATCGCGAGCGAGAGGCCGAGCAGGAAATCGTGGGCTGCACGCGCTGATCCCATCACACATCAACGACCAAAACTCTGACATGGCGGTCAGCAGTGTTCTTTCACCTTCACCACGTCCACTTTCACACGCTTGAGCAACATGGCGCCCATCGCAATTCATTCCGAAGACGTCCTTGTCCCCTCGAAGAAGCAGGCCGTACATACCAACGGCTCGGCAGCAGCAACGACCAACGGTCTCCAGTCTACTCGACGACCCAAGGTCTTCACGCTCGAGCCGTTGCACTCGCGAGCACTTGCCCTGGCGCGGGAGAAGTTCGACCTGGTTCTGCCCACCGATGCCGAGTTTGACTCCTGGCCGACCCAGGCCGAGGGTCTGCTCGCGCGTAATGCAGTGGTCTCCGCCGAGAATACCAAGATCCTCAAGGAGAACAAGATCAGATACATCTCGAAGCAGGGCGTCGGGGTGGACAACTTTGACCTCGACGCGCTGAGGGAATGCGGAATCCCGTTGATGAACACCCCGGGTGTGAATGTGAGTTCGCCGCGGGATACCATGCGGAAGCCCACGAGAGGGACGCTGATTGAAAGGCTACGGCTGTCGCGGAGCTGGCTTTCGGCCTGATCATTGACGTTGCGAGGGGGATCGCGACCATCGACAGGCGTATCCGGCAGGGCGATCGCGTAACGAAGCTGGATGGGTGGAAGGGAAAGGTGAGGCGGCAGAATGGGTCAATCGAAGACAAGGACTGACCTCAGACCTTGCAAGGCACCAAGCTGGGCCTTATCGGTGAGCCTTCAGACCAGAGATAAGTGGGGAGATGCTCACGCTGTCAGGCGGCGGGAACATTGGTCTCTGCTTGGGCAGGATGTACAGCCTCGCCTTCCAATCACCCGTCATCGTCTACGACCCGTACATCTCGGAGGCCGGCCGAGCATCATGGACCAGCGCGCTGCCCGAGGGCCGCGTGACCTTTGCCGAGACCCTGGGAGAGGTTCTGATCGAGTCCGACGTAGTGTCGATCCACGTTCCCCTCACAGCATCGACCAAGGACTTGATCGCTGCGCCGCAGCTCCGCCAGATGAAGTCGAGCGCGATCCTCATCAACTCGGCTCGGGGCGGGATCGTGCACGAGGACGACTTGGCAGAAGCGCTTGAGACGGGAGTCATCTTCGGCGCGGGGCTGGATGCGTTCGTCGATGAGCCGCCCGCGAAAGACAAATACGAGCGCTTCTGCAAGATCCCGAACCTTGTCATGACGTGAGTGCAGTGCGGGGCACATGTAACTTCGGGCTGACCGGCAGGCCACACATCGGAGCGGCCACGGAAGCGGCGCAGGAGGAGACGTGTCTGAGTATGGTGCAGCATCTGGTGGAGGCTTTCGAGGGCAAGGACCTCCGGGATCGGGTTTGTTAGACGCATGACCAGTTTGTAGCCCGAACGCGCTCGTGGACCATGGGCATGTAAATACGTACTCGCTGTTGCGGCGTTTGCCAGAGTCTGCCTCAAAACATGTAAGGGCGCCGCGTAATCAGCGTGAGACGCTTCTGGGAACGACGAAGCGCGCTCAGTAGAGCATAGATTACGGCCAGCTGCACTCAGGGTCCAGCGCGTGTCTGCGAAGAGTCACGCAGGCTGAAGGACTGCAAGACCAGGACTCATACGTGCCGCAGCGTCCACAAAGCTCGCCGAGTAAGGGCTTGCGTCGTGCAAGGTGTCGTGACGGCCAACGCTATGCCCATGCCATGTCCAGAAAGCTTCTACAAATCGCTCTTGCCGCTACGCAGCTCGCTCCCCATCCACCCCACCAAAGCCTTCACATCCCCTCCGATAGCAAGAACCGTCAGGTCACTCCCCCATCGCTGCTTTGCCCACTTCGTCTTCGCCCCATCCGGCAAGAGCAGCCCAACCGGCTTCTGTGCCCGCTTACCCGCGGCGATGATCCCGTCCAGCACCTCCAAAAACGGCTTCGAGTCAAAGTTGGCGGGAGCGGAGCCGAATAGCGCCAGATGCAGGTCGTTGGGCCCGATGAACAGTGCGTCTGATGCTCAGCTGTTCCTCCTTTGCCATTGTCGCCGAACTCACCGACCCCTTCCACCGCGGCGATCGACTCAGCATTCTTCGTCCCCTCGGCGTTCTCGATTTGCACCAGAGTCAAGAGTCGCTCGTTAGCGGTCTGTACGTATTCCGCCGTGGTTATCCCATGGCTCCAGCATGAGAAGGGCGATCCCTGTCCGCGCACGCCCATCGGCGGGAACTTCGAGGCCCGTACGACTTGCTGTGCCTCCTCGGGCGTGCTGATCATGGGGACCATCAGACCGCTGCATCATCAGCCATAAGCTCTGTACGGGCGCGACCTTAAAGGGGAGGAACCATTGACTCACTGAGCCCCGGAGTCTAACGCCCGCTTGATGAGACCTGCATTGGTGCCTCTGATTCGAACGATAGGGCTAGACCCGCTGGCGGCTACGGCCGTGACCGAGTCGTGCATGTCCGAGTCGGAGAAGTTACCATGCTCGCAGTCGACGATCACGTACTGCTGTCAACGTCCCTCCAGCCTAGAGCGCCACCACATCACCGCTCGTGGACCTGCGCCAGCCATGGAGTTGCACTTACATCCCAGCCACAGCCGGCAACGGTTCGAGCCGTCCACGCCGAGTTGAGCATCATGAACGTGCCGTAGACGAGCTCATTTCGCCTGAGCGCAGTCGAGAGGGTGTTCTGGAATGGGGCCATGATGGGGACTATAGCGAGAGGTGATGAGGCAGTTGCTCGAGGTGCTCCTCGCTTTCAGGTCTGTAGCAGTCTGTTATGAAGTATTGCACCTATTGCGTCGCGCAGACTGCTGCACGCCCTCGCACAGGGGCTGAGCATTGACGCCGACGCGCTTCTACCATCAGAGCTGTAACAGCCCGGTCGTTGCATCGCTGAGTGCAGTGACAGCGCCGGGAGGCACGGGTGATTCCCGAGAATTCCGCGCCTCCGGCCCGCTCGGAGTCCGGTAGCGGAACTCGGCAATTCGGCGCGCAATCAGCATCCTCCCAGCACGTCACGCGCTCAGCGTGATCATGCATGCGCTCATCCTTTCCTGATCGTATCTGCGAGCCTGCAATTCACATTGGGACATGGAAGCCCGACCAAATCAAAGAGATAGCATCAACGAGCACAGGCGGAGCCTGCGGAGCGCGTGTGAAGGGTGCCGGAGTCGCAAAGTCAGAGTGAGCCATTTCGCCCGGAATCAATCACTCTGTTGATGATCCGCAATCCGATCCCCCGCACCCTCCCAGGGCAACAACATTTCTCTCTCTTGGCGCCGCGAGCCTCGCGGGGCTGCACTGGTCTCCGAAACGCGCCAAGAATCAAGGACACTGACCGTCTCAGTGCACGGGAGAGAAGCCGCGATGCGTGCGCTGCGAGCGACAACGGGCCGAATGTATCTACCTCGAGCGCGGCACCGTGATTTCGTAAGTCCACTATACGGCAACACACCTCAAATCAATGACTGATTGGATAGAGAGCATGACGATCAGACCAACCGACAAAGATCGCTGTCCCCCTCTCGAAGACGAAACTCGGCTGTGAGCGCACCGCGTCCGGGATCGGTGGGTCATTCGCCGACTTACGGGACGCATGCCCTCAGGACGAGCACCACATCGCAAGTCGGACCCGCAACGAGCGATCTCCATCCATCCCCGCATCACGCCGGATCAATCACGTTCGTTTCGCCCAGCGCGTATACCCCGCGAAGCCAGAACGCAGATCGGTACCGTGACACAGAACGATCCCCCACGCCCACCCATGTCGTACCTCAGTTCCCTTACAGCTCGCAGCTGGTCCATCCTCTACCTGCCGCCCCGGATTTGCTGCCGTCGACTGGCTTCTCTCCTCAATCGGAGGATGAAGCGCTGATCACCCTCGATCTTGCTTTGCTACCGGACGAATCTACGGTCAACGACCTCCTGGCACACCTCGCGGCGTGTAGCAATGCGGCATTCCCGATTCTACACATGCCGACGCTGAGATCTCACGTGGCTCGGGCACTGGCACAGGAAAGCCTTTCGATGCAGCGCGCATGTGTCTTGCTCCGTGAGTCATCCGCGATAACCTCCAATCGAGCGCAGCTGATGGCACCAGTAACCCTCGCGGTTTCGGTGCAGTCTTTGCCGAAGCGTTCACCCTTGGCGAGCCGGATGCGCCCGTATTCAGCCGGTGAGTGATGTCCCTATGCTCTCCATCGACTTCCTGCTCATCAACAGCACTGTTTGGCGAGGCCAAGAAGGCACGTTCACCAGAACCTGAAGCTCGCTCGATGGTCTTGCTGACTATCAGCTGCTCGTCCCAGTTTACGACGCTGCACCGAGCTTGGAGAAGCTACAGGTCAGGCTGTTACACCTGCAGTATACTCTTTACAACCCAAAGCAAGGGAGTGAGTGCCAAACCATCCGTGCTTAAATCAAGACGTTCCAGTGAGCTGACGACACTCAGACATTTGGGAGCTGTCGGGTAGTGCGCTCAGGCTCGCAATCGATTTGGGGTATCACCACGAACGCGACATGTCGACGACCCTGTCTTCGGGAGATGTGCCCGTCACTCTGGAGAAGGATATGCGGCGTCGTCTGTTCAGGTCGTGAGTGATCAGAGCCTGGACTTCACGGCGGTCGGCTGACTGGCGCATACTTATCGGCCTGGGTGCTGACATCAGGGCTTTCTGCATCGACCGCAACTTGAGCATCGCACTGGGTCGTCCACCTGGCATCCCCGACGACTGGATCAACGTGCAGGTCAGCTTTGAGGCTGGCCTTACCATACAACGGGGATTGGCTGACTTCGCAGCCAATCTCCGCATTGCCAGATGAGGCTATCGTAGCCGGCGGAACGAGTAGAGGTCGACAAGACCCCAACACTGGCTCCGAGACGAGCTCGCACCAACCGTCATGCCCCTTCAAGCTTTCGGCGCTGCACCACATTCACATACGGCGCTTGCAGTCGGAGGTTCAAGACCGGCTATACCGCTTACCCAAACAAGGCTCCATACTCGGTGACCCACCTTCGCCGGAGTGGTTCAACGAAACTCGACTGCGACTTGTGAGCTGGCGGAGGAACTCACCACCCCCGACAGCCTTTTGCTCGGCGACCTGGTGCGATCTCAACTATTACATCACGCTCACACTACTGCATCGACCGAGCCCGATGAATCCAAAGCCGTCGAAAGACGCCCTCAAGCTCGCTCGGCAAGGGGCCAGTGGGGTGATGAGGACGTGCAAGGATATGATCAAGGCAGACCGGATCAACTGGCGTGAGTACAACAAGGTCCCGCCGTCAAGCCGGCGACTGAGCGCTTATGGCAAGGGTGGCTGGCGATGTACCAGCTGTTCATCGCTGGTATAGCGTACCTTAACAGCTTGTGGCAGGCGGCCGAGCAGGGATGGACAATTGTGCCGTCGTACGTCGAGGCTTTGCTGGACATGCAGGTGTGCACCTCGGTTATGGCGTCGTTGTCCGGTACATATCGATATAACAGCTACTTACACGGCTGATTCGCTGAGGACGAGCCAACGCTGACGGCAGCTACGACACCAGGCTTCACGAGCCTCTGCTCGGCTTTTGAAACGGTGTCAGAGCGAATCATTCGGGAGCTCACATCCAAAGCGAGCTGGGGCCAGATGTTCTCTCGCGCCTCGTCGCCGGCTGCTCTGGCACCGAACGGCGGGGACAGCGCTCGCCCCGACAACCGCCCGTACGGCTCCCACGCTCATGGCACCGGTACGGACATCTCAGGCAATGTGAGAGACAAAGGGAACGGACAACCATACCCCGACTCGGATAGCTGGTCTGGCCCCCTATCGAGTGAGCTGGGATGGCGCCCAACTACGTTCGCTTCGGATCTCAGCTCGTCCGACTTGGACGACATTCTGGGACGACCCACGGGTGTCCCAGACGGATGGGACTCGATGAGATTCGGATCTGGTGCCTCGTACCCCGGTAGCAGCGCGATCGGCGGGACCAACAGCATGATCGGAGATGGTGCGGCGAACGGAGGGAATGGAGCGGGCGGCATCAATGATATACTGGCGGCGCTGGGAATGGGCCAGGAGCCCCAGGCGACTTTTGACACGTTCTTTCTCCACCCTCTGCCCGATTTCCCAACCGACGATTGGGCTGTGTGATTATCGTACATGGGCAGAGGTCCGCCTTGTCATGCCACTTGCTTTACTGTCTGGCGCGGTCCAGTCCGCACATGTCATCCATGGCCCAGACAACATCGCGCTGGTAGGGGCGCGTGCTGCCAAGCATGTACGAGACGAGTACGTGATCTTCAGGCACGCGATCATTCTTCTTTCAGGGATAGTCATGTGAATCCGCGCGACATCCGCAGGCCCAGACCCCGGGGCCCGAGCGCCGGCCCTAGGCAGTATTAACCCAGTGAATGGGTACTAGGGGCGAAGGGAGAAGCCATGCATGAAGTTTACAGTCCCGCTGAACGCCCTTGAATGAAGGGGCAACGCCAAGCAATTACGACAACCACAGCACAATTGGTCTCGCCCATCTTGTGCGGGTGTGACAGGCGACGAGCGGTCTACATACTCAAGCTCGGATCATCTCGTGGGAAATAAAGCCGATGGCTGGAAGGTCGAATCAGGCGTGGAAGGAAAGAGGGAAGCGGTGGGGATGTAGTGCGAACGCCCAGCTTGTGCTGAAACATCTTGCTGTGCTACACATATACAAGCAGCATACTTTCAACGAGCCACACCATCGAAGCCCTCCATCACATCGGCGACTGACAACATGCGCTTATCGACCGTGATACTCTGGCTCCTGCCTTTCGTAGGCTTCGCTATTGCCTCGCCGCTGCGGTTCCCCAGCTTCCCCTTCACAGCGCGGCTAGGGCCGGCAGGATATCCATACCACGAGCAGACACCGGCGAACCCGAACAACGGCGCACGTCTGGATCAACATCTGCTGCCCAAGAAGCCTGCGCGGCAACATGCGCGAGACATGGACAGAAGTGAGTTACGATCGACGAACACGATTAGCGAAGCCGTTTCCATGACCGTGCGCTGATATCAGAGGCGCGTAACGAAGCGACGTTGTAGACACTGGTGGGCCTGTCTCCTTGAGGGCCGGCGTTTTGACCAACCAGCAGACCTCAGCCGCATGCAGAGCCGGCCGAGGTTGGGTCACACATCTACCCGGTGCGACGTCGTCTCCGTTAGTGTGATTGATATACAATTTTTTTCTGGGACGCGCGCAACGCCGACAGGAGCAGGAGCGATAATGTCGAGGAGCTCAAATGAGCATGTTCTAGAATCATAGATAGAGTCGTACATGCATAGAACGGCGCCTCTGTGACGGCTGACGCAGTCACTGACGCAGTCAGGGGCAGCGACATCGCGCTGCGTCGCGGGCAGTATGAGATGCATGTCGCCGCGGCGTGGGGCCCGCGCCTGCCTGACCGTGACAGCTCGTTCTGATGATGCGCGCTATGGCTGGGCAGCTCGGCTCGCGCGGCAGCGTGCCGTCGCCGTGCTACTGCCAGCTCGCGTGGGCCGGGCCCGCCGTCAAGCGGCGGAGGCGCTCAGCTGGCTTGAACGATCGACTTATTCTGTGGAGAGCAGTGTTCGTCTCTGATTGCTTCGGCATCAAGGACCGGCTGAATGGGAGCCTATGCGGGACAGGAACGTTTCCTATGCCGTGGGCCACTCAGCTCAGAATGGCGGCGGCGAGCATTCTGATCAACGGCGTCTCGCCCATGCCGAGCACAAAGACGCCGCGGCAGCTCTCAGGCACCGGACTAACCTTTGTTCAGGGTGATCGAAATATGACGATCACTCTGCCCAGTCTCTCATGCTGACCTCAGGCGGGGAATGTACTCCCTGCAACCTTGTAGTCCCGCATGTGATTCCAGAACAGAGAACCTTTCGGGCGCTTGACGTCAGGCCACGCCGTTGCGCCGCCGTCGACAAGTCCTGAATGCGTGATCGGCCGTTAGGGCCTGTGGCGGACCGGCCGACCACGCTAGATTGTCCTTGAAAATCCCTGCGCACCGTCAGCTACACTGCAAACACGTTACGCAGACAGCACACCGTTCATGGGTTCTGCGGCTGACATGAAGATCCCGCTCGTCAGGTCTACGTAACGTGTTACCAAGGGTTGCATGTGCCGACGCCTCGGCCATCTTTATCAACTCGGCACTGTGCTGCCGAAGATGAGTCACGGAGTGAGGCAGCGAGGCGGATCGACGAGACATGACCGGATCGATTCTTCGATATCGGGGAGAAAAAATGCCACAGCCCCTTATAAAGCGTAGACGCTCCAGTATAGGTTCAACCACTCTTCCTTCCCGCACCCCCAGTACCATCTCCCCCAACCTCCCCGATGCGTCTCGCTCTCGTTCTCGTGTGGCTGCTGCCGTTCCTCAGCTGGGCGATCGCCTCGCCGGTGCGATTCGCCGCCCGGTCGCCTCATACGCTTGTGGACCGCTCGATCCCGGACGAGCTCATCAGCCTGACGAACGGGCAACGTCTTGCGCGTGGTTATCCGCTCAAAAAGCCCGCCAACTTGTACAAGCCCAACAGGGTTCGAAGTGAGTCGCTAGTGGCGCGCGCCGTGCTAGGTACCCAGACATCACACTGATGCCCAGCTGCGCGCGACTCGAAAGTGTCTGCTGGCGTCAAGTACC
Organism: Papiliotrema flavescens NRRL Y-50378; assembly: GCA_000442785.1. Classification (NCBI taxonomy): domain Eukaryota; kingdom Fungi; phylum Basidiomycota; class Tremellomycetes; order Tremellales; family Rhynchogastremaceae; genus Papiliotrema; species Papiliotrema flavescens. The sequence continues at coordinate 42,012 of CAUG01000019.1, forward strand.
AGCGCTATCTCCAATGCCGCAACGCAGCTGGTACGGTCGTCGGATACATCGGCTACTCCAAAGGCAGCTATGCGGTCGTTAGCGTAAGTATCCCCCATCGATCGGTGATCACCCTCTGGCATATCCGCGCAGAGCTGATCAACAGGCGGGCTCGGCATCGGTGTGGTCTTTCAGCGGGTACGACAACAGCGATGCCTTCATCATGACGGGGTCCAACCAATACCCTTACCTCACATCGAGCGGGTCAGTATTGCCTGGACCCAGGCGTTTGCATCCACGCTGATGATCAGCGGTCTGTCGACGGCCTCGTATTCTTCAGCGCCCGGAACGAGCATTTGGAACTGGGCGTCGCCTACCAGCGGGGTCACCGTCGCCGCTTCGTCGTCGAAGGGCGTGAGGACCGCGTACAGGATATACAAAAATACCAGCGGGACCTTGTTCTTACAACCGGCGAATTCCATGTCGGGCCCGGCTGCTCAGTACACCGAGGTGACTCTCGCCTGGGTCACGTCAAAGGCATAATGGAGTGTGTAGCAGAGGCTACCTGAGACGGACTATAATCGCGTATATAATCCATGTAACCCGATCGAACGGCACGAATAAGGGCTGCTTTAGGCTGTGTCGATGTACACAGGGCGACAGCATTGTAGTTGTCGGCACGTACCGTGCATGTACAACATCGGTCGATGTCATCCGGCCCCGAAGGCGCCGTCCGCAACCCACCACCCTCTGCCCTCCTTGCGCACTAAGCCTCTTTCCTGACCCCACCGCACCGCGTCAAACACCACCCACTCCCCAACCCTCTCCCATCGCCCATCCGTCCCCCACTCCCCCAAACGCTTCAGCAAGTCCTCCACTAGCGCGCCATTTCCCCTCCGCGGATCATCTTTCCTGAGAAAAGCAGCCTTGCGTACCCACATCTCCCTCTCAAAGTGCGGTACCAGCAAGGGCAAGACCATCTCGGGTGGCAGGGGCAGGTATCCATCTTGCAAATGCACAACAGACCCATCGGCGTGCAGCCCCCGGATCGTGTATGCCGTGAGACGCTCCATCCGAGATTGCCGTTCGGAATCGGTCAGCCGCCAGTCCCGCCCCTCGGCTTTACGCTTAAGATCGAGCGCGAGATCGGCAGGCCGCGCTTCATTTGCTTTGATACGGCGCAAGCGGCGTTTCTCTTCGGACCGTGCAGTGTGCTCGACGATGCGGTGTGCAAGGATTTTGAGCGTGGGGACGTCGAGGAGATCGGAGATTGAGAAGGCGAAAAGATCTTGAACCGGACTCCCGGGGGTGTCGTACGATTTGAAAGGAACGTCTCGGCGTGCTGACAAGGATGTGCAGGTGACCGAGTTTGTCTTGTCGTGCAACGCGTAGGTGCGGTGCGGTGACCGGCCTGCGCGAAAGGAGGATCCTTCCTTCTCGACCGTCTGACTTTTATATCCGCCATACTCGGGGAAAGCTTCTATCGCCCTGGGATTGTCGCCGAGGATCCGAACCACCTCCTGTGTCATGAAGTCCAGTATGTACTGTCGATACGTCGCTTCGGTCAATTGCGTCGAGCGGAGCTTGGCGGGATCTCGAAGTTTGAGCTCGTCTGCGTCGATGCTGTACTCCGAAATCTCGGACGAGGGGAGATCTGATAACGTTTGCGGTGGAGACGATAGCGTAGAAAAGGTCGCGTCGATCGGGAACGACTTGCTGGGAAGGTTTACGGTCGAGGACGGAAGTGCAGGGAGGACGAAGGGTTTCGAGTACTGCGATTCGTGCAAGTGCTGGACGGTAGCCGTGTGGGCATAATGGTCGTCTTCATGCACAACTTCTGTTCGTAAGTGGGGGTCGGTGGAGCACGAGCGCTTGAGGCAAGGGCTCACGCGACTTACCGATACTGCCTCCGGACCCCTCGTCCACAACTACCTCCCTCACCCATTCTTTCTGCCCACCCTGCCTTTGCCTCGGCCACTCGTTGATCCTCCCCACAGCGCGAACCGTGTCTCCGACTCGTATGTCCTTGCTCACATACACCTTGATCTGCTCCTTTGTCTTTGACCGTAAACCCGCTTCGACCGCCGCCTTGCGGTCGGCCTTGCGATCTCTAGCGGAGGGTAAAGATGAGTTGGAGAGGCAGAGTAATGACGACGACGACGAAGAAGCGTAGGTTGACGGACCGGGTCTTGAGGGTATCTCGCTTGCCGGCGCGACGGGCAAGACATGTTTGCTGAGATACACCGTGACCGGAAGGACATGTACGCCGTCACCGTCATCGACTACTGTCAGAACGACAAGGTCATGTCATGGCGCAGCAGAGAAGATCACTAACGCGTCAGGGTGGTCGACTTCTCCTTGTGATCAACGCCAACGACCCAGGCAACGAGCTCGACGTTCCTGCACGGCCACTGATCGAGCAGGTATACATCTGGCGCGTGAGCTACTGACGAGCTGTACCAGAGGATGTCAGGACGCTCACCTCTACCTATGTAGCTCATACCCTGCGCATCGGCCGGTAGGCAAGCCCGCAGTGCGTACACATCCGAGATGAAGCATTTCGTGATTGCCGAAGGGCGCTGGACGTACGTTTGTAGCGTGGACAGCGGATACGCGCTGGTCACAAAGGTCGGCGAGGTCATCTGCGCCAGTGAGTCGAGTCTGATGATGACATTGCGACGGGATCGGCGAGTTCAAGACGCAACAAGAGAGCGTCGCGAGCTCGATGGTGAAGACTGTATGGAGATGATGATGAAGGCAAAGTGGGAGGAAAGTCGCGTCATGTTGACTTGTTTTTCTCGCCGCCAGGCTCTGAGCACTTGCATTCTCACGACAACAGGACATGACAACGCGATCACCATCGTAGCACGAAGTGATGAAGACTTTGTGAGGCGTGGAGCTGGGTGCTTGTGTCGACTGAAATGCAGAATGGACATGCATGCTCCGCTGCGTCGCGGCTCGGGGATATCTTAAGGTGATTCACATCTGCCTCTGCCGGTCCCCTGCCGCTGTGTTTGCGCTCAATCCGGGACGGTCTGCACAGAACATCTCCACGGGAAGTCGAGATCTACATCTACCTATAAGCTACCTATAGAACACGACTTCGAGATCGCCCCCACTAAGGACCTCACAGCGCATTAGCGACGACCGCAGCCGTATTGCCCGCAGCCTCAATGCCCTCCGCAGACTTGGGCGCCGCCTCCGACGAAGCTCGCGCGAGCATCTCCTGTTGGATCTTGAGCAGAGTAGCCTCCGCCTCTGTCACTGCATCGCGTAGCGACTGCATTCTCTCTGCTGAACATGCCCTCGACATTGGGCCAGCAGACTGACCCGTGCGGTACACCGCATCCTTGAGGGCCGCCTGTCGACGCATCAGCGTCAAAGACCACTGCGCATACGCGTGTTCCAGCTGTCCTCGACTCAAATCCGCCGGTCAGCTGGGCATGCGAGGCAGCAAACTCGAGATAGCTTACGATGAACAGGCGCCATGATAGTCTTGCAGGGGTGGTGCAGATGGGATCTGCTGGGCTGAGGCATCGCAAGGCAGACTGGGTATATAGTCACGAGAGGTCAACCGGGGGAAGGGCGTTCCGGTGTGTGCGTCGAAGAAGGCGGTGACTAGCCCACGCGAAGTGATCAGATCCCGACCACTCACGAGACAATCCCCCAGCTCTAACGTTATTTAGCCAGATGCGTTAGAGAAAACTCCTCATCGGGCTTGCAGGTGGTGCCAGACGATAGACGATGTCCGACTCGGCGTGAAGGTCGGGGAAGGCGTCGTCGGATAATCGTCGACTGAGTGCGAGCTGGAAGACCGAAGCTGCGTATCCGCCGGTGCGCAGCATCGCGTAGCCCATCTCAAGCCAGCTTGGTTCATCGGATGGGCAATGCGTAACTCGTAGCCCGTCGCCTCGCCGGTGTGGGGGACATGCGAGCCAGAGCGAGTGAAGCGTCGTAAGGTAACCAAGGATTATTGCTGCATGCCTATAGGGTGTCAATTTGCATTCTCCCGCTGCGTGAAGAGGGAGACGATGTACGCCCTTCTACCTTGAGTTCACTGCGCCAGATCGGTGACGCAGAGAGATGCTTCGAAGACGAGACATGCGAAGAGTCAAACGCTGAGACGCCAAGCTGGCCAATTTCGGCATTCATCCTTCGTCATTCTACATCCTCAATTGACCTGACACCATCCTTCGTCTCATCTCGTCATCCACCAACGTCGTCAAGCGTCGATAGAACAAGGTCCCTTCCAGCACGTGCCACCGACTTCCCCTTTCCAAGAGAACAACATGGGCTCGAAGACAATATTTGGTGAGGTGTAGGAGCACACTGTTCAGGTTCCCGATCTAACCAGCAGTCGCCAACATCCCTTTGTACGTATATCAGCGAGCGACCTGTATGGACAAGGGACCTGTGCAGGGCTCGCGGGTTATGTGCCTTGTGCGTCAGGCTGACACGCAGCGATGTCAGCGAAGAGCAGCTGCGATCAACATTCAGCGAGGTCGGTCCCGTCGCGAGCGTCGAGTAAGCCCTCCACTCCTTCCGCGCAGCGTTCCCTGCTCTGTCTGCTCTTTCCGTGATCTGCGCCCGATCACGCTGACACCAGAATCAAGTTTGACCCGAACACAGGCCGCTCAAAAGGATACGCCTTCGTGCACTACTTTGACGATCTGACCGCCCAATCTGCCGTCCGCAACTTGCACGAGGTGCACGTGAACGGGCGGAACCTGCGCGTCGAGCTATCGACCGACGAACCGCAGCGAGGAAACAAACGTGGTCCGGAGAGTGGTCGCCCGCAGGGGAGGGACGGGTCAAGGGGTGGTTCTGTGCCGCAGGGTGGACCGGGATATGGGCCACCAGGCGCAGCGGGACCAGGCGGGCCAGGTGGACCGGGTGGATATGGACCGCCTGGAGCAGCGGGCGGCTATGGAGGGGCGGGCGGACCTGGCGGATACGGGCCACCGGGAGGTCAAGGTGGACCTGGTGGATATGGACCACCTGGAGGAGCCGGCGGACCCGGTGGACCTGGATATGATGCCCCGCCTCAAGGAGCGAAGAACGACTTCGCCCCGCCTCCCGGCGGAGTGGACATCTCGCTTCTGCCTCCCGGACAGGAGCTGCCATCCGGAGTCAAGGCCACAGACGCGATCAGCAAGACGCTCGCGGCGATCTCGCCTGGGCAGATGCAGGAGGTCATGGCGGGCATGAAGGTGAGTCGGGCGCAGGCGAGGTGCTGCTCAGTACACACCTTCGCACGCCGAACGGCGAGACCATCTGCGCTGCTTCCCAGCTTTGTGCAGTACTGACCCCAGACGCTGATCACGACGGATCCAGCTCAAGCCCGCGCGCTTCTGCAACAAAAGCCGCAACTCGCCTACGCCCTTTTCCAAGCGATGCTCCTACTCAACATTGTCGACGCGTCCGTCCTCCAGCGGATTACCCCTCTCCCACCCACGTCCACACCTCACCCGTCCGCTGCCGGTGGAGGCAACTTCCCGCCCTTCCCAGCATCCGCCCCGCCCCCAAGCAACAACTACTCCCAGCCGCCGAGCACGTACCCCGGCCAAGGACAACAACAGTCGTACCGCCCCGCCCCGCCTCCCGTCACCGACCCGCGCTTCGCACAGGGCAGAGCACCGCCGCCGCCGGCTCCACCTGCCGCTCCCCCAATCCCGCCGCATGCGCTTGCGCAGCTCGAGATGCTCCCAGAGGATCAGCGGACAATGTTGATGCAGGTGCTGCAGATGACGCCGGATCAGATTTCCGCGCTGGATGCCAACCAGCAGGCCTCAGTGTTGCAGCTGGTCAGTCGAGGGGGTCGCTTGGCTGGATAGAGCTGACATTCAGAGACAGCAGTTCCTTGCTTAGGAGGCGGGGGATGATGTTAAGGAGTCCGGTGCATTCGATGGGGCACGTAGTTGTTGCAAGGGTCCGAGTCGTGGGTGCCATGGTACCCAACTGCCCGGAACAACCGGGTGTGGACGAGAAAGGTGAAGAAGCGGAGGCCAGTCAAGGATGTTCGAAAACGACGTTTCGTTTACACTTTGAGCGCATAGAGCGGGCTGCGCAGTGATTCGGCGCAGTGGTGATGGCGAGAATGTGAAGGCGGAGAGCGGATCCACCACAGACTCGTCCGACGCCTACGAGTAGATATGTATCTCCGGCAATGTATGGCACACCATGCATCATCGAGAACCACATGCCTCGCATTAGGTGTACTGACCGTCCCCAAATGATGTCTTTGACCCTGTCCTCGCGCATCATCAGTCCCATGCGGTCCGCGCGATGTCGTCCTCTCTTCATCCCCCCTACTCCTCATCATCATCGATTTCCTCCACAGTCGCGCCCCTCGACGGAGCGTGCCTCGCCGTGAGGCCCTCGGCAGAAGGGTGCGCCTCGACAGCGGTAGCCTCGGCGCTGGTTGGCGCGGCAGAGTCGTCGCCCGTCTCTCCCTCACCCTCGACAGTCGAGTCGCCCGCGCTCTTGCTGGACCTGGACGATCGCTTGTCTTTCTTGACACGTTTCTTCTTCTTGGGCTCGTCGTATGCCCAGACGGGGACGAACGAGTCGAACTGGCGTCAGTCGGGCACGTTGCATCGCCACACTGGTCAATCATTCAACTTCCGCCCCGCCCGACCATGTCCCCTCCATACACCCCTGTCGCGATGTTCACGCCCATTGCTCATGGTCCCTGGCCAACTCCCCCTATTGCGCCTGTGCCGACCGCGGATCCAGATCCCTTGCGCGCAACTCACAAAGCCAACATCCTCGAACAGATTCGGGAAGATCCAGATCGCGCGCTTCGTGCCCAGCACAGTGATGCACCAAAAGATCAATCGCACAATCGCCAGCACGATCATCGCGCCGATGAAGACCAGCACCGCGATGGACAGGTACCACACGCCCACGCGCAGCTTGACGGGCCACAACGGGAACATCACGCCCGCGAGCATGATTGCGACCATGGCGATTCCGCCGAGGATGGTGTAGAGGGGCGAACCGTCGTAGAACCACGCGTAATACGCTAATGGGTCGATGGCCTGCGACTGGGAGAGGAGGAGCGTGCGTGGTTGACCTGACGGCGTGTCTGCTGCGGGGCGGTCGGTGCGGAGGAAGAACGCGCTGGGGTCAGAGGTGCACGCGACGAGGAGGAGCGCAGAGGGGTTGGGTAGCGGCACGGTGTGCAGAGGGGGATATGAGGGGTGTAGCGGCGTGCGGGTACTCACTGAGGGAGAACCTTGTTCAACAACGCCGTGGCCTCCTCCTCGGTCGTGACTTTCGGCGCCTTCTTGACCTTTGCATATGCCGGACCCAGCAGCACGCGTATTGCCGTCTTGCCTGCGAGTGAGCATCGAACTCAACGCACGCTACAGTCTCCCCGAGTGCTTTCGCCGGGCTGGTCAGATCGCAACTCACCCTTGAAGTAGTCAACCCGCTTCCCGTTCAAGATCCCCCGTCGGGTCTTCGGCCCGTTCTTGCCGCGCAGAAAGTCCGCTACGACCTTGAGGTCCGGCGTGGCCTGCGTGTTAGTTGCTCAGCATGCACCACGGCGCCGAATGCCGTCGATCAAGCGGAGACGGCCTGGAACTATGCTCACCCGTTTTCTGCGCGTCAGCTTGTTGGCTCACGAACGGCAAGCTGTGACGTACTGTGCCTCGAACACCGGTGTGGCATCTGATGGTCCGGCCATTTTGCTCGCTCGCGATGTGGGGATAAAGGCGATGTGTCTTGATGAACTAACGAGAGAAGAAGTGAAAGAGCAGGGAACACCCAGTGATGTCTGTCTGACCCGACGGCTGATGGCTTGAATTCGTCGGTTGCCGACGTGTCACTCTGCTCCAGCCAATCCTGCAACTTTCGCCCATACAAACTCCTAGCACATCTCCAGCAGCATAATTACCGGCCGCAGAGAGCTACCTTGATCCGACATAGAGCTACAGGTGCATACGATGAGGTGTGATGAGTGTCGGATATGCAAACAGCCGCTGTGCAGGGTTCTCCTTCCGCAGGCCCTCCCTCCACCTACAGCACTGGCACCGCTGGCGTCCAGCATCGTCCATCTTTGTGCAAGGCCTCGCCCGTTTGCGCTTCTCGGAGAGATTCCCAAGATAGCCACCGGCTGGATTGGCCCGCCTACGTCCAGCGCTTCACCTTAGGCAGCTTCTTCTTCCCCGCTCCCCGTGTCAGCAGCCAAGCGAGCATACCCGCCGTGGCGAACGACAGGGAGAACCTGCGCATCAGCTTACTGCCTCATGATCAATACGCCCCTTCTTCACCGAACTCACCAGGTCATAGCGTACGTTGCGTGCTGATTGCGCAGCTCGACCGTCGGTGGGCGTCCGACCGGGATACCAGCCTGCATCAACATTGTCGATGGGTGTTCTCCGCCTGCGTGTCAGCCTTGTTCTTTGGAACATCTGCAGTCTGGCTGCCCGCCGCCTCGCGACGCTTCGGCGAGCCACGTCAATTGCCGCCAACAACCTGATCCTGCCCAAACTCACGGTCAATCGCATCCACCAACACCGGCTGCACCTCGCCCAGCTCCCCGCCCGTCTGACTTCGCACCCACTCGGCCATCCCCTTGATATCCTTCCAGAACCACAGATTGTTCTCAGGCTCATTATCGTGCGCCCACCATCCCTTGCCCTCGTCAAACTTCTTCGAGATCATCCCCTCCACGATCACCTCCTCGCCCGTCATCCCCTGCGGGACCTGCTTTCCCGCGCGGATCGCATCGGCCCGCGTGACTGTGACGAACCCGCGGTTGAGGAGCACCGTCGATCCGTCGGATCGGATGAACGGCTGGATGATATACGAGCCTGGCGCGCCGTGCTCTACTATCGGGCCGAGGAAGAGCGGGGGGTTGGCGATCACGCCTTTGAGGAGGACGCGGCGGAAGGCAAAGTCGGGCAGCGCGGCGATGCTGCGGTCAGCAAGCGTCCAAGCACCTTGCGTTCATCGCCTTTTATTGCCTCTGATCCCACAAGGGCGGGGCAGGTTCCGAAGGCGTATCAGGGCTTGGTATGAGATGTGGTCACGCCGACCCACTTGATATTCGGCGGCAAGACCATCGGCTCCCGCTCGATATTCCTCTGCACCTCATCGATCAGGTCGACTTTCCAGCGTAACCGCTTGACCTGCCATATCCCCAGGCTGAACGTGAAGATGGGCACGAGGCACACGAGAAAGTTGACGGGGCGGAGGACAGACGTCCGCCGAGCTTGCGGGAACGGGGCGTTTTCATACAGCGAACTCCCCGAGCGCCATGATGCGTGGCGTCTGAATGGCGCGGTGGGCGGTCTGAACTGCTTGGTCGAACATGACGCGACGGTGGATGCGAGCTGGGCGATGCGGAAGCGGGGCGTCATGATTGTGCGAGGGAGGGTGAGTTCAAAAGTCAAGATCGGATATTGACTGTCCTCCACTTCTTCAGCGCTCCGCCGCCATGCTACCCAAACAGAGAAAGAGCAATTTGGATCCCGGCACTCAATGCTCTTCCATTAGCCTCACGTCGACGTCTACCGCGAGGGAAGACCTCGGCCGTGGGCTGACTCGAGAACTATGCGTCGACAGTAGCAGCTACATATATCACTGAACTCTATATACCTCCGCTCAGTTCCGCACCGTAAACTGACACCGCTCACGTACTCTCCGCCCATACAAGTGGAACACAAACGGCACAGGCGTCAGCACCGCGCCCAAGATAGCAAAGATCGACGTCGCCCATTGCGCGCCCAGGTCCTCGTACATGCTCGGGAAAGCGAGGATGATAATGCCCGTCACGCCATACCGGATCAGCGTCGAACCAGCGAGCTGTCATGAGCACCGTCCTTTCACCGAGCGCACCACCGACTCACCGCAGACGACGCGAACGGCCCGTACGCGTCGATCATGTACTGCATGCTGCCCTGAAAGATCACCAGCAGCCCGATCCCAAACGGCACGCCGGCTATCATGGGAATCCAGACGCTGAAGTGGGCGGGGGACGTCCATGCGAGCCAGAAGAGGCCTATGGGAAACAAGGCTGCGGCGGACATGACTGCTGTAAGCTTCTGCGTAGGACACGAAGAGAGTGCTCACGGGGCACAAGGCGCTCTTCCGGCTCGACCTTGCCGTTGTGTATCCCTCGGCGTTCGATTCCCTGCTTGGCATCGGCGGTGAGGCGCTTGTACCGCACGTAGTGAGCGAATGTGCCGATGAGTAGCAGGAAGAAGCCGACGAGAACGGGCAGGAAGGTCAGGCCAACAGTAGATACGGATAGGCCGTGTGCGGAGAAGATGTATGGGTAGGCTGAGAAGGAGCCGTACAGGACGGTGTAGACGACTGCGGTCAGCGCTGGGAAGACGGGCAAGTTCGAATGTTGCGAACATGTCACGAGCGAAGATAGATGGAAGATGGGGCAACATAGGTGGGACCAGGGGCAGCACTCACTGAGCAGATAGAGGATGAAGAACTGCACGACCGGCTCAACGGCCAACATCTTGAACGGCCTCTTGAGCGCCCGGATCGTCGCGTCCTTGAGCGACTCATCCTCGACCCGCGCGCGCCATCCCACATGCCCCGTGACCCGCCTGAAGCGGACCGCCTTGAACTTGAGAAGAGCGGTACCAAGCGTCTCGGGCATGAACAGCGCGACGACGACGAACGCCACGCCGTTCCAGATCGCCGTGACCCAGTAGCACCACCGCCAGCCGTACTCCGGGTTCTCCACGAGGAAGCCGCCAATGACGGGCCCAAGCACCGGCCCGACGAAGCCGCAGGTCGTGAAGAGCGGGAGGGACAGCGTGCGGGATAAAGGGTTGCCAATGTCGTTGAGTGTCCCGCCGGCGTTGGACAGCGGCGCGGACGAGACGAGCCCGCCGATGAAGCGCAGGATGAGCAGCGCGGGAAGGTTGGGGGCGACCGCGCAAGCGACCTCGAAAATCGTTGCGAGGAAGATGGTCCCGACGTAGACGGGGAGTCGGCCGTACACTGGAGTCAGTCGATTCCTACGTACAGCCCATCTCGACCAGCGGGACAGCAGCTCGGCCACTCGTCAACCTCAACTTACACTCCGACAATGGTGCAAACGGCATCGCCCCGATCCCCATGCCCATCAGAAACACCCCCGTCGAAGCCACCGCCGCGACCTCGCCACACCCAAACTCCTCCATCATGCCCTTCTCCGCCGAGCTCGACGCGGCCGACGCAAATGTCAAGCTCAGCGTCAGAATTGACAGCTGCACAATCACCCAGGCCTTGTACGCATCGCTCCAGTTTTGCGGGTTGGCCGGATCGGCCGGCTCAAACGCGACGTAGGTGTGCTGGTTGGCCGCTTCGTTGGTTCTCTCTACGTCTTGCGGGTGCGTCGCGGGCGGTTGGAACGCCTTGTACTGCCGCCATGCCTCCATTGCGATCGCGCGACGGGTCAAGCGGGCAGAAGAGCGAGATGGACGAGGTCAAACGCGCATGCATGCATTATCGGTCCTGATCGAGTCTGCCTGCGCGCGAAAGCAGAGTCCGATGCATAGTGCCGAAGAGAGGCATGTTAAGGTGCGGCCCGGCGCCGGAATGTTGAAAGTGAGTTCCTGATCGAGCATAGCTTACGGCCGCGGGTGTAAGGGGCCGAAAGAGGCAGAGCAGAGGAGTGGCAAACGTGAGCGGCGAACACAGTCAGGAGGCTCGTATGCGTCCACGAGGAGGGTAGACAGGTAGAGAGATCGGAAGAAGGGCTGAGCAGACCATGCATGGTAAGTACAAACGTATACACGTAATCAACCTATCAACTACAAGAGGCGAAAAACCTCTCTCGGCGGGGCAAAACAAAAACTCCTCGAGTCGACGAAGCGACTCGCAGGAGAAAACAAAGCCACCGCGAGCAGAGGAAAACCTCGTCTACGGAAAGGAGGTGGGTAGCGGCCGATCGGGGGTCTCGACCTTCGAGCCCGGTCAGACCAAGCCGCAGGGCATCGGGGCGCAGGTTTTGGGGCAACACCGGGAGACGAGCTCCACGATGAGGCAAACCACGAATTACACCCCGGCGGGGACCGTATGATCCGCCGCTTTCCGGGCAACGCAGACACCTAACACGCCTCCCTAAAGGGTCGGCCCTCTCCCACCCTTTGCGAGCTTGCGATACGAGGAGGATTGGGATCCTACGATTAGCTGTGGGAACAATGCAGATCAGTTGTGATGAGAGAAGAACGCGACGTCCGGGCGCGGGTCTCGTTCTTTTTGAATACTGACGGAGAGGCAACAGGAGCGGTGCATCGGCTGCGCATCAGACGCGAAAGTTCGTCTTGATGTCCCAGCCATCTCCGATAGACCGCTCGTGGAGCGGTGCAGACCGGTCGCTTCGGAAAGAGAAGCCGCAAAGAGGAATATTCCGTGTGAGACTGGGTGCCTGATCACCAAATGGACCATGTCTAGCTCCGGCTGTTTCAAATCCGACGGGTTGTCACCCCGTTGTTTTCATTGATAGCGCGACTTTAGCCATGCAAATGACAAAGCCGACGATTCGGCCGAGGGAATTTACCCTTTTTAGCAGGGTGCTCGAATGCGTCGCGCACCCTTGTCTCAACTGGACGGATTGATAACGGGCCTTGCCGAACCTTCCGTTAGCGAGCGGGGGAGGGGCAGAGGGTTGAAGACGGCTATTTTGCCGGACGACGTAGTCGAGCAGGTCACATCTAGTCGAAGACCGAAACGGAGCAAAGAGGTGGGGTGCCAATTGCAGAGGAGCGGTTGGCTTTCGTACTGGACGAGCAGACTACAACACGCGACCGTCGATGCGAAATGGCGCGCAGGCCGCCGAGCGGGGTTCGTTGAACGACCAGCACCGCCTCGACAATGGCAGAAGCGTTTTCTCCAATGCAGCTGGTCCAGTCCGCGTCGAGCTCTTGGAGGGACGGGGTGGAAGGGCACAGTCTCGCAAGCTTAAGAAGCAGCTACTCTCGAGCCGTTCCCCCCCTCTCCCCTCCTCAATCAACACCTCCCGGCAGTACACACCATGTCCAACGCTTCTACTCCTCGCCCCACCCGTGCTTTACGATCTGCCCGCTCAGCCTCGGTCGCGCAGACCGAGACCCACATTGTTCTTGCCAAAGATGAGTTGCCCTCATTCATTGCCGCCGCGTCCGCTCTTGCTCCGCTGGTCAACCCGTTCATCGTGCGCAACCCGACCCCTTCTCCGCCCCGAGGGATGCCCGGAGCGTGGCCGGACTCGCCTTCGGGTGCTATTCTACCGATCGCGTACAAGGTCGCCCCCGTGCCTCTTGCCCACGCACGGGTCAATACACCGTCGGGCAGGTATGGAGCCCCCCCCTCCTCGTCAGCTTCCTCGGCTTTTGACCCGGGCGCGACACCCACGCCGCTCAATCGAACCGACCACGCCGGACCGCTTCGACCTCTCCCTCTCGCTCCGACGGTATCCAGGGCTCTAAAACGCCGACAAGCTGCCAAAGCCGATGCTGAGCAGATGAAGCCCTCGACGGGGGCGAGGAAGCCCAAGTTGCTATTCAAGACACGCGAGGACTATCAACTCTGTAAGTGGCATTCCGGCAGAGTCGGTGCACACCTGACATCAGATCTGCTCGAACTGGTCGTCCCTTCGCCAGCCGGCATGCTCGTGGGCGGTACGTTCCCGTACCTCGAAGACGTCATGAAGCGCATCAACTTCGTCCACAGCTCGCGCTACATTGTCCTCCGCTCGCTCCATTCCGGTGCCTTGCTCGATACGAACCCTTCAGTCCTCTCAGTGCTCAGTCAGCGATACCACGACAAGCTCGTCGCTGAGCCGAGTGTGCCCATCAACCCGGTCCGCCTGCGAGCGCTCTACGAGGACCGTGTCATCTGGCGGCGGTGGGATCAGCAAGCTTGTGTGGGGTACATCAACCATATCCGCGAACTCGAAGCGAGACTCCGGCTGTGGGCCGCCGTCCCGGGTGTGCCTCAGTCAGTCCGCACGACGGGAGTCAAGCTCTCCCTTGCCCTCTGCCACCTCGGGCTCGACAAAGTCGGAGCGTGGACCTTCGATGAGGTTCTTGATGTTCTGAGGATATGTGTGCAAATGGTGAGTTGACGGCCGCTCACCCAGTAGCCGCAGCGCTGATATTCAGGCACGTATCGAGTCCGACTGCGCTGTCGACTTCCTCTCCAGGGACCAGCGCTGGTTCAAGCTCTTCACCCCGACCCTCAGCGACCACCCGCTCCAGCCACTCGACGTGTAAATTCCATCGTTGAGCGTGCCTTCGCGTGCTTTGTGTGTGTGTGTGTGTTTTATGCGTGCTATGTGTATTATATGCTTTGTTCGATTTCGTGTACCATACGTTACGTTCCATCGATGCGAAACGCTTGTACACTTGAAATCATGTGCAGACTATTGAACCTGAAAGCGCGGGAATCACTGAGACATGTCTCAAAAAGTCGGACCGAAGGAAGGGACCGGAGGACGCGACCAGTGTGAATATTGCCTCGCCTCCTGGCGACGGACCATTCTAGCCCGACCGTTCGTCCAGCCTTTCGTCGAGGCTCAGTCCTCGCCGTGTGCTTGATCCTGTACCGAGGGATGATGCATCTCAACCATTTTCCGCCCTTGGCGCGTCCGAGGCCGACGGCATCCGCATAATCTGACCAGTCCAGTTGGTGAATTAGCCCCAAGAATGGCGAGTAGACGGGCGGCAATGCAATGTCGACCAGCTTATAAATGAACCATCCTCTCCAGCGCCGAAGTCCCGTTTACTCTGCCTCAGTCTTAACAGATAGCTTCAACTCCTCGTTGACCACGTACTCCACCTCGTTCTTTCGTTCAGAACCTTCGCATTATGGAAGCTACGACCGCCCCTCCCGTCCTTTCCGCTCCCACTGCCCTCTCACCACACGCCCCATCTTTCTACCCCGTCACCAGCCCTTTCTCCCGAGCAGTCACCGCCGTCAATATAGAGAACGCCCAATCTCTCTCTGCGAACCGCGGGCGAGCTACGCACAGTCTCGGCCGCACTTTCGATCCCATCATCCCTCGCAACGCCCCCGCGCCGCCACCGCTCTATCTGGCCGAACGAAGTCCACCACCGTACGGTGGGCGGACCACCACCCCTACGCCAGCCGCGCAGCTCGCATTCGAGGTAGCTGAGGCAGTCTTACTGGATGAGGGCGATACGGTCCCGCCCGACAACGACGGGAGTGCAGCGTCTGACTCAGGGTCCGCCACGCCTACCCAACAGGATCTTCAACGACTTGTGACTCCAGTCGTCGATACGTCCAATCTCGCGACGCCGCGACAGACTGTAACGCGGGCGGCCGGCTGTCGCGGACGAGGACCTACACTCCCGGAGCTGCATGCGAGACTCCGGGCTGCTCTAGGAGTCAGTCCGGGACAGAGTGACGCCCGTGGCAACACTGAAGCGATCCGGGACCGACCGGTCGCGGGGGAAAGCACATCGGAGCATATCCCACCTCGACAGAAGCGCACGAGGCCGCTATCGCGAGTGGTGTTCGTAATTGCCCGCGAGTCGCACTGCTCATGCATCGTACACCGCTCACAAGTAGCCTTGCTTGGCCGAATAAGGCCAATCGGCGCTGGCATCTGCAACAACCCCTCCCTGCCCTCGGTCGAAATGGCGCTTCGGCGTCTGCGGTACATGACACGAGACCGCTACATGTTACTGGAGCAGCTCCACCCCGGCTCGATCCGCACCCTAGATCCATCGCAGCAACACGTCCTCGCCCGCAAGCTGCACATGTGCCTCTTCACCTCGCCACGCATCCCGCTCGAAGCGGGCAAGCATCACGCCTCGGGCCACATCGACAGCGCCATTCGACCGTGGTCTCTCGACATGTGTTTCACTTTCGTTAGAGTCGTCGCGGCCGCACAACACGCCATGCACAAGTGGTGTGGCCTGTCAGAGCTGAGCGACGAGGAGATCGATTGGGGCAAAGAGCTTCATCTGGCCGTAGCGTTTCTTGGGATGGGTCGGCGAGGACGAATGGCGCCGGACGAGGTGTTCGACGCTCTACGACTTTGTGTGCAAGGGGTGAGACTGCTTGCTTCGGACAGTTTAAATTATGCGCTAACAGTAGAACCAGATCAGACTCCGGGCGGCAGCTCTGTTCTGTTCGAATGAGCAAAGGGTGCTCGGTCTGTGGTGCGAGTTCTACGCCGACTCGCCAATTGCACCGTTCTTCAGATGTGACCCGCCCTCCCCGGGGTGGCCATGAAGCGCAGAGCACCGAGGGGGGACAGCGGCATCAAATGATCGTACTCTCAAGCTTCACGTGCAATGCAATCGATACATCGACTGCGTCTATGACTTGTGTCTTGCTTCTACTTTCGCGAGATGGCCAGCTTGCCCGTGTACGCCGTGACCAAGCTGAGGGGAACGAAAATCGGCAGAAAGTGGTACAGCTTGAGCTTGAGCCAGTAGATGACGATGAGGCCTTCGAGCGCAGTGAGGGTAAGGAGGAAGAGGGAGGAGTAGGCGGAGAGGCCGGAGAGTCGGGGCGAGACCTTAGCATACTGCAGTCAGCGGCTGTACTGCCCAAGATGCCCTGGACATGGCCGCCCATTCCACCCTCAGAGTGACTCACCAAAGCAGCAAAGAGCAACCACGGCGCCAACACCAATCCAGTCCCCACCAAGCTCACAAACGCGCCAATCTCCTTCGGCTCTGGCTCAAATGTGTGGAACATCTCGGGCTGGACCTGGAAGGCCGGCTCCCCCTGTCGTGGTGGCAGGTCGTTTCTCTTCCTCTTGACCGGCTTGAGCACCGACGAAGGCAGCGAGATCGAGCCGAGGGACTGCGAGATAGCGTCATCGTGTGTGGACAGGAGGAGGGTGACGTCGAAGGTTCCGCTGGACGCGAGGAGGGCCGCTGGGGGTTTGGCCGGGTTCTACCGTTAGTGCCCGCTGCGGGAACACATGGACGTGAGCGACAACGTACGATGGTGAAGGTTGCCCGGCCACGCTTGATGGTTACCGGCAGGCTGACATCTCCGGACGGGGCCTCGAAGAGCAGGTGGGCCTGGTTGAAGGGGATAGAGTCGGTGGTGAAAGACAGCTTCCAGGTGGATTGGTCGAGCGTGACATGGGGAACTTGGTCCAACCTGGGAGTCAGCTACGCCATGGAAGCAGAATGCTGCCCGGACGCACTTGTACGACTTGTCCGAGCCGTCCGCGGTCGTCGTCGACACCTTGCCCGAGAGGTTGAGAGCGGACGCTGCCAGTGCCGAGGCGAGGAGTAAGATGGGCCGGAATAGCATGATGAGGGTCAAGACTAGAGAGGAACACGGCAATGACACGTCCAACTCTAGGCGCGGTAGGCGGCGATCGCCGCTGACAGCCAACTCCCCCTGTGGCTTCGAGATGTAGCTGTGGATATCACTCTACAAGAACGACGCCATGCATAACACGGAATGACCTAGCTTGTGATACATGGATGCGCTTCTCCTCGTCTTACTTCGAAATCACACCAAACTTCTTCAAATCGTCAAAAGTTGCCTTGTACCCCTCCCAGACCGGGACATCCTCGACCCACTGAAAGTCTCTCAGGCGCTTGATCGACGCCTCGTCCCTCCAGGTCCGCGCCGTCGCAAAGTCCAAGAAGTCCCACGTGGCATACTCGAATGCCTTGGAGTCGATGTTGAGCTTTTCCGCGACATTCCCAAACTTGTCTTTATTCTCCTCTGCCCATTTGGCCGCGCTATGGTCGGCGATGACCTCGCTGGGCGGGTCGGAGACCGCAGGCCTGTCTGTAGGCGCCTCTACCTCGACGCCAAAGTAGCTGCTGTAAGCTCTACGCCCTTGAAAAGCACTGGGAGGCTCACTCGGCGATCTGGGGCCACAAGTCAGACCACTTGACCTCCTCCTCGGACTGCATGTTGTACGCCCCCTTGCCGCGATCGCTCGTCGCCAGGAAGATCTGCGCGCGTGCATTCTCCTTTGCGATCGAGTGCGCATAAGGGAGTTCATACGAGAGTGCATTGCCAGGGAAAGTGAGCTTTTCGCCCAGGCTCTTCTTGGCCTGCGCGTAAAGCGCGATGGTTGTAGCGAGGGACATGAAGTTGCCCTTTGACGCGCCGATGATGAAGTTTGGCCGGGCGACGATCTGACGCCAGTTGTGCAATCGGGCCGTGTCCTTGAGCATGTCTTCCTGGACATAGTAGAAGTTGCCGCCCGAGTGTCGCGGGGATGTCTCGACCCATGGGTATTCGGCAACGTAGTGTCCGCCCTTGTGGCATCCATAGTCTAAGGTCAGCACAGCCGGGTGACTGCCTTCATCGACGCGAGTAAGAGCTTACGCACACTTGTATCCAGTCTGCAGGAGGAATGCCTTGAGCTTGGGACACGCCTCACCGACCGCGTCTAGCGACTGGTGGTCAGCGAACCATCCCATCCTTGGCGGGTAAAACCTCAGCACGCTCCACTCACATGCCTAAACAGGACTTGATTGACGTCGATCAACTCCTGCTCGTCGTCCTTGGCGACGTAAGCATAGAAGAAGACATAATCCGCCTCCTCCGCTCCGGCCTCCTTCAAAGCCGAAACGAGCTTTTCCTTCGGTCCGAGCAGGTCCACCGACTTGAACACGACACGATCGTCCTCGTGCTCAAAACGGGGCTCGCTTCGTGAGATAGCAATGATCTTCTTCCAATCCTCCTTGGGACGAGATGTGAGCTCGGTGATAGTTGCTAGTCCGGAGATGCTGCGATTGAGCACGCTCTCGGGTGCTCGGGCGAGGACGCACTCACCCATTGGCGCCAAAGACGATTGCTGTCGCCATGGTGTGAGTCAAAGGGGCAGCTGAGTGATACGAGACTTTGTTGCGGCCGGGGAGTGTGGGTGTGATCTCTCTGCCTCTTCCTTGTGCTTATATAAGCTCCCACAGCCGGACACGCGAGTCATCTGTCATCTGCTGACGACATGCGCTGACCTCAGGATGTTTCCCCACGCGCTACTGAGGCGACCTGTTTAGCCGGCTTTCGCAGGCGAAGGCCGAGTGAGCATCTCGCGGCCGCTCAGCGTAGTGTCGCCGGCCGCTGATAAACCACGTAACGGCCTCTGGTCCTCTATGCACACGACCTGTCGACGAAGCTGGATGAAGGTGGGGGATGACCGGGCTTCGGCTCGGTCATGTAATCACCGCCGGACATCTGATACCCTACGGCGTCGAATTTCGTCCATAACGGATATGACCGTCGCGCCGCTCGCAGCGTTGATCAGCCAAACATTCCATCATGCTATGCACCCATATACATGCAGGTACAAGCTCCAAAAAGGCCTTTTCATGGTCTTGAGGGGCGGCGCTACACGCCAGAATGCTCTTCAAGACTTATGCTTGCTGCTGTAGCAAGCTGCAGCAAGCACCTCCATGATCAAGCCTGGCCAGGAAATCACTCGTGCTTCAGCTTTGGCGGATTAGCCCGCAGTCACACTGCCGCGCAATCACTGCATGTTGTCAGACCAGTGCATAACCACCTCAATGGGGGCCAACCTGCGGTCTTATTAATCGCACTGACAGCACTTTATTGAAAACAGTTAGAGAAGTCGAGCTCCCTGGTGAGCTCAAATCCGTGGTTATATAGGATGGCGATGACGATTGATGGGAATGACGACTCTGACACATGTCACGCCCATATGATTGCACCTTAGTATGCTGGGTCCTCCAAGTATACCACTGGGCAAGTCTTTTGGGCATGCATACATGCATGCATGCAGGTATGTACAGCAGTCTTGCAAGCGGAATGAATTGGAAGGGGTGGGGTGTGACGGCCGCCCGGGTACATCTGGCATATGCCGCCTGGCGGCCCAGAGAGAATGGCCCCCCTCCGCCGCCTCCTTGTCAGAGTCGAGACTCTGCCCGACCTT
>CAUG01000020.1:0-18347 GCA_000442785.1 Papiliotrema flavescens NRRL Y-50378
TATGGCCTCCCAACGACCCCCCCCCCCTCCTGCGGCGACAGTATGGTCCCTCGTCATGTATCGATCCGTGGCGTTATTTATTACGAGTATGTATGACACAAAGCAGCGAGAACCCAGCACGGCGCGCTGGGGCGGATCGTGGCGGGCGCTGGCGTGTATGGAAACCGAAGCAAAGATGCGTATTATCGATACAGTCATATGTGATGGTCGGGGACAAGTGCGACAAGTGGTGTGGTCATATATGGGTCATGACGGCGATAGCGAGGCGAGGCGAGGCGAGACGGCGGGCAGGAGATGAGCCATCATCGGCGGTGGGGCGAACAATACGCAAGGACCTGGAACGGTCGGACCCAGAGCTCTCCGCCGCCCCAGCCGATACAGGCATGGTCATCGTTGATGAGGCATTCTGGCGTCAGCTCTTGTTCTTCTCTTGCGCCCGGCTCATCAACGTACTGCCTGGGTGCACGCCGCTGTGCGTCAGCAAGACATACCAGACAGTCGTCTTGAGCTCACCTCTCATAGTCGCCCTTGGCGATGAATATGGGCATCCCGTCTTTCTCGCGCCCACCCTCGACCGGCTGCCACCCATCGACTGTAGCTTTATCGCCGTGGGTGTAGCTCCTCCACTGCAGGACAGTCGGGTCGGACGGGCCGCAGAGAACCTCGTAGATGTCGAGCGTGATCTCCGAGCCGCCGTACGAGATCGACGCTTTGTTGATGAGGTGCGCGCCGGCCCTGGAGTAAGTGAAGATTCCCGCCTCGCCACCGGCGCCACCGCCGAGTTGTATTGAATGAACTCACTTGCCGAGATGCAGGCCGCCCTCCCACCATGCCCTGCAGGCGTACAGGAATGCGCCGTTGGCCTCGTGTCCGATAGGCAGAGCGTCGTCCGGCAGATTGCCGCCTCGCTCAACGAGCTTCCACCTGAGCAGCGGCTTGACGCCATGCGACTCTGGCATGAGCACAAAGCGTCCAGTCTGTCCACTTTGGCCTGGACCCACCTCGAGTGTACGCATCCGTCCTCGCCCGCGCGGCCTTCAGCCAGCCATCCTTGCCCTCGCCCTCCTCGCCCCACTGCCTCCACACCTGCTTCTTCTGCTCCTCGCTCTGGTCTTCTTTCTCATACGCCCACAGTCCCACGCCACCCACCCGCCACACCTTCTTGCCCTTCAGCTCATGCCTCAGCGCATCGGCATCCCGGCTCTCGTGCCTCTCTTTCTGGATTGTGACGTATCGCAAGCTCTCGGCCGCTTTGTCCGAGAGCATCTCCGCCGTCTGGCCCCACCCGCGCTTCTCATCTCGCGGGTACTCCTGCGTAACCGTCCCGTCCGACGAGGGCGTGGACATCTGCGTCGATGTGGCCGAGACTGCTGTTGCGTTCGAGTTTGAGCCCGAGGCCTTCTCGCGGTCGAACATGCTGGAGAAGAGGCTCGTCACAGCGTTGATGGTCGAAGCACCCGCGGGCGGGCTACGACCGCGCGAAGTCGAAGTAGAGGTCGGGGTGAAGCTGGCGGGGACGGCGTATCCCGGCGGATTCGAGGTGGAGTTGGGGATGTGCGGGACTGATGGGGCGGGGCCTTGCGATGCGTAGGGCGCATATGATGGTGGAGGGGCCGTGCGGTCCAGCAGCTCAGTGGGCGGTTGCGTCGTCGACACCGGCACCCAGATTTCGCTTTGGTCGTTGGGCTGGGAAGTCAGCTCTGCACTGCACGGGTGCGGTGGCTCTGCTGTGATGGCTGAATGCCGACTAGAGCGTGAACGCAGTCTTGGCCTTCTTCGGTCCCGCCGAACCACAGGAAGAAAGGCGTCACACGGACGGTGGCCACCCCTTTGTCAACCCTCCACCCTCCCTGCTCTACCACCGCAGCCTAACCTGACGCATCCAGTCCCATCCCACACCCACCGCCCCGACTCTACGCATCCCGGTTCCGGGACGACGGATCCAGCAGCAGCCCAGCAGCCGACTCACCGCTCCACCGTATACGACGTCGACGCTAGCGCCTGCGCCAGTCGCCGCACCGACGCTCGTATGTTCGCGCTCGCACCGCCAATAACAGCCGCTGTGCCATACGACCGCGCCGGGGGCGTACGGCGTGTCGGGAGTCCAGCGCGCGGGGGTCGTGTACATGTTGCGAGGGGGAGAGGGGGAGTGGGTGATGGGTTGGAGTCAAGTGGGAGTACCGAGATGATCCCAGCCAAGCCAACCAGCCAGTTGAGGCGGTGTGCGTGCGGGAGTGCAGCAGCGGGAAATGTCTAGTTGCTCTAGCGCGATCGGGTGGCAAATCCATCACCCACAGGCCCATCCGCGTCATTACCCCCCCGTTGGTTTCAACCCATTACGTATTTTTCCGCTCTCAGCCCTGCCCACGCCGTGGCGCCATCTCGGCATCGCGTAACAAGTTCAATTAGACTGCTTGCGGCGGGCATCACGATCACTCCACCCGATGATCGGTGTTGCTGGCGAGCTGGCGAACTGCGCGAGCCGAGTTCACGCCATTGCATGATCAAAATGGCACATGCATTGTCCTACGGATCGTAAAACAGTCAAACGATGCAAGGTGGTAGTGGTAGACGTGAGGTGGGGTGAACGGAGGCGAGGCACGGCGCCGCATGAAGCGCAACGCGTGGCGATGCAGAATGGGGTAACGCAGACGCTGCGTCGTGGCTGTGTGTGTGGAGTGAATGTGATGTATCGATGTAAAACATGGGAGAGACAGTGGCAGCACAGGTAGACTGCGCGGTGGAATCAAAATGAGGGAGATAGGCGTTATGTGGGGTATACTCGTCAAGGCGTGTCAAGGGTCGACCGAAAGCTGGTGAAGCGAAGGGGAGGGCGAGGTGATCGTGTTTGACGCCCACTACTGGTGCGTGTTGACCGAGACGTTGGCTAGACCTGCGCGTCAGACCCGCTCCACTCCGCCAATCCTCGACCCACCCTGCGCGACAGAGTCCACGGCATCATGCGACATCTCGTACCCGTGCGGCCCGCGGCCAGTCACATTCGGCCTCAGCTGGTGCTGGTGCTGGTGACCCGGGAAATACTGCGCCGTGGCGGTATGCGGGCTTCCCGAGCCCGGCGGGGACGGGACGGGTCCAAACGCCGCCGCCGCGAGGCCCCTCGAGAACTGCAGAGACTTGATATCGAGCGACTGCGTCCGGAGGCCATGGGACGTGCCGTGCGCAGACGACCTTACGCGGTCCTGCAGATTCGGGTCCGAGTCGCGCTTGGAGACATCGCCTGCGTCGGCGCGAGGCTGCTGGACAGGCGGATTGGGCCAGAATTCGCCGCCACGCCGCGGGTCGTGGTACGACAACGGGCCGGCAAAGCCGAGCGAGTCGTCGACGGAGCGGAAGGACGAGTTTACAGCCGAGTGCGCGTGCGCCCCGCCGTTGAACAACGCCTTGACGTCTGCAGTGATCGTCGCGGGCCGCTGGCGCGGGACAACCGTGTCGGGCTCGCCCTCGGCCGCTGCCGCCGCAGCCGCCGCGCTCGTTGCGAGCAGCTTGCTGTTGAAGTGGGTAAAGGCGTCCGTGTACGTGTCGACCCGCTTGTGCGCGTGCGAGGGGTAGACCTGGACGCCGTGTTGGCTGAGGAACTCCTCGAGCGAGTCTCGCGCAGTACCGAGAAAGTCGATGTTGCTGCGCTGACAGCGGAACTTGAAGATGGCTTCGTCGCCTTGTCCGAATTTTGCAGACGGGACAATGGCGATCTGGTGGTCGCGTTTGACCTTTTCCGCGAATACGATGAATTCGGTGGACGTGACAAGCCGGGTCAGCTCGGGATTGGGCGGTACGTGCAGGTCTGCCTCGAAGGGCACGTGCTCCTGCAGTCAGCATTGCTCTACCACGAGACACCATCGGCGCGTCTCACCAGCAGCATCGCCGCCGCAATGTGCACCTGCGATTCTGGGCCGAAGATCGTCACAATATCACTCGCCGACTCCTTGTACGGGAAGCGGACCATCGAATTGGTCTTGCCCTCGATATCATGGATGAAGATGCTCTTCTCGCCGAGTAAGGTCCGATGGTATCGCCTCGGGATCGACACCGACTCGACTGTGTAGTCCTTGTCCTGCGCGTCAGCCCGTCTTCGTCTTCTCGAGGCTGCCTATACGCACCTTCGGGTTCACCATCTCCATAACACTCTGCTTGAGGCTCTCGAGGTTGATGGCGTTCTTCGCCGGCGTCCTGGCAACAACATTATCCTCGTTGTCGAGGTACCCGCCCAGCGCCGCAAACTCCTCGGCATTGGAGAACTTGACGTACACGCCATACAGCTTCATGATGCGCTGAATGTTCTTTCCGCCGACACCGATGATACGCTTGTGGTACGATTCGGGCACATGGAACGAGACCTCGGCAGGCAGCTCTTCCTGGAGCATGCTCAGGCCTTGGAGCGCGCCCATATCAGAGCCCGATATGTCCATGAGGAAGTTGTAGTCGTTGAACGTCTCGAACTTGATCTTCACGCCCGCGAGCTTCATGATCTTGTTGATCTTGCCGTTTTTCTTGCCCGAAATGAACTCGCGGTGTTCATTCGCCAACTCGATCTGGAACCGGATCTCGTGGTGGAAGTTCTGCCGTCAGCGGGGATGAGTCGGGCTGGTCGGGCTTACCTGTATCACCTCGAGCTCGAGCACCATCATCACCGCGGCGCGCACCTCCTGCTCCAGCCCGTGCATCTCGAAGCAGTTGCTCTTGAAGACGACCTCGGCGCCGGTCGCGTGCGCGATGTTCTTGAGGATCGGCTGCATCTGCGCCGGGTTTAAGTTTGCAGACGGCATGAGCACGTCGAACGAGATGGGGAGGAGCCAAAACGAGGCGACGTAGAATTGGCAGGCCTGCGAGTGAGCATTGCTCTCGAACCATCACGCCTTGCAGGTACTCACCAAAGCCATGATGCTGCGGATGGTCCTCTCGATGTTGACCCGATGGTCTCCAAACACCGTGATCAAGCTCGCCTGGGACCCGACGGCGGGTACCTGGACATACGTCCCATTGTCGCTCATGATCGTCTTGAACTCCTCGATCCGTTCGGTGAGCAGCCAGTCGAGCTTCCTCGGGAGGATGGCCGTATCGCGCGAGATGACCAGCTTGCTCTGCACGTCAGCGCTCACGGCCATATCATTTCACCCGCGCACTCACCTTCTGCATGGCGACATTCAAGAGCATGTCCCTCGCGCGCTGCACGCCAAAGAACTCGCCCGTGATCCACACCGAGCTCGACTTGCCCAGCGCGCCCTGCTCGCCACTGTGCACGCTCAAACCAGGGTGCGGGCCCGAGCCGTACTGTCCGACTCCACCCATGCCAGGACCCATCTGGCCTGGTGCGTGCCCGTGACCATGGTTCCCCCCGCTCATACCCGTCCCGTTCTGCGCACCCATCGGCCCCGCTCCGAGCCCGACGTGCATTTGCGTCTGGCCCTGGTACGGCATGATCATGCCCATGCCCATACCCGGTCCAGCCATGTGGCCGTGCGCGTGCGCATGTCCATGCCCGTGCGGGCCATGGTGGCCCATCTGCGCGTGGTTGCCGTGCATGTGATGCGGCATCGGTCCGTGGTGCTGCTGATGCTGGTGCATGCCGAAGTTTTGCGCGTGCCCGTGTTGCCCATGCAGCATCGGCGAGGGCGACATCGGCATCGGGCTGCTCATACCTCTCGTCTGAAAGCCCGTCGCTGCGGAAGACATCTGCGTCATACCCGTGTGGTTCACCGACATCGGACCATGGTGTGGCGACGGCGCCATGCCATTCATGGGGCTTGGGCCAGGTGCGTAGTGGTGTACGCCCGGACCCGTGTACGGCATCCCGCGCGTCGTCTGTGGGTTGATGTCGAGCGGCTGGGGCTGGTAGGGGTAATGCACGTGCTGGTGCGGGTTGTACACCGGCGCCTGGTTGCGATGTTGCTGGTGATGTCCGTGTCCGTGCGTCTGGCCGTACCCCTGGACAGGGCCATAACCGCCATTTCCAGCGCCGTTCATCCCTCCCATTCCCATACTCCCGCCCTGGCCGCCCATGCCCATGCCATTGCCGTGCATCTGCTGCATGCCCATGTTGCCGGTGGGCTGAACACTGACGGGACCCATACCGAGACTGCGGTACCCGGACGGGTTGGCGCCGGGTTGAGGTGGGTTGAAGATGCCCACAAGGGGCGTTGGGAAGTAAATGTTCGTCGCGGTCTCTTCCTGGATCGACTGAATGACGGATCGTTTGCGCGACGCAATGATGTTTTGCAGCTTATAATCGATGTCGCATACCTCGGCGTGCAGTCCGCTCTAGGCATCAGCAAGACATTCATCACAGCCTCAGCGATCATGCAGATGGCGAACATCGCTAAACGTACCAGCTCGTCCAGCATGACCAGCAGCCTGACCTTGGCAATTTCGACACTCTCAATCCCGCCCGTGATGACCAGATCGCACAGCCTCTCGGTCTCGAGCCCGTACGTGACCTGCGTCGAGGTTGGCGCAGCTCCCGGACGCGAGCCAGACCCATCGCCCGTCAACTGCGGCTCGGGCGTCTTTACCTGGCTCGACTCGGTCGTTTCCGCGGTGGACACGGTGTTATCGTCCACCCCAGCCGTGCTCCCGTCCTCTGTCGTCGCGGGCGTCGGGTCGCCATTGACCTGTGCCGGCGACGATACGTCCGGCTGACGAAGGTGTTCCGATCCTCTCCCGTCCGCCGTTCCGAGTACCGCTCCCGCAACCACATTCGCCGCGTTGGCGCCCGCGTTGTCCGGATTTACGACCGCAATGAACGCCTTGCTGTCCGCGGCGATATCGTCCAGTCGGCGCTGTACGTCCGCCTTGAGCGCGCTTGTCGGAGCCAGCGGCGATTCGAGCATGTCTGTCCGAGCAACCTTGAGCACCGTGCGGTTGTCCCGTGGCAGCTCGCGGAGGACAGCCCCCCGCGCAGCCATGACGGACTGGTAACCCCCCGAGAGGTGAAAGTTCCACACCGTCGTCTCGCCTCCTGAGGCTCCTTCGTCGCTGGACGCTCCGTGCGCGGGCGAGTCGATCGACTCGCGCGTGACAGTGACGAGGCAGCCTTCGCGGGACGTCACGTCGAGCACGAGCTTCTGGACGACCTCCCAGTCACGCTCTGCTTGAGCTGCATTGGAGCTAGGCGCAGACGACGTCGACTTGCGCTGCGTGGCCGTCGAGGTCGTTACGTTGGGCAAGGGTATTGAGGAGATGCTGCCCGAGCCGGGTAGGTTGAGGCTCGAGGCGGCGTGAGGGGAGGAAGAGGACCGAGGCGTCGGCCGGGGATAGCTGAACGAGGTGGTGTACAGGTCCATTTTGGGTCCGGTGCGTCGTTTGAGCTGCAGTACAGGGAGACAATGTGAAGCTGAAGCTGCAAAGGGCCGACTGATGCGCTTGGTGCAGGCAGCCGGGAGAGGGGTATGCAGGCGAGGTATCGTTGTGTCCGACAGGAATATGTCGTGCAATGCCGGGAAGTCTGACGGTCAGCGTATATACCATGAGGCGAGGCTCGAGGTGTACGTCGATGGAGAATGGCGAGACAAAGCGGGAAGGGTGAGGTGAGGTGTGCACGCGAGATCCCGTCAAGCTAAGTCCTAGCTCGCACTTGAACGCCGAGAGCAGCGAACGCACGATCAAGCACGGCAAGCGTGATTGTCTGAGTCTGACCTCGGCACCTGGTCCGCTCCTGCTCCCGAACCCATCCACCCTACTCCATTCCCGCTGTTCCACTCGCACGCACGACGCGGCTCTAGCGCGGGCTGCAGCTCGGATACAGACTCACCAGCACTCTGCTCTAGGCTCTGTGTATATGCACCCGCACACCGGGTATGTCGTCGTAAGCGAGTCGGCTGGGCAGACAGCAGGCGTCACAGTCTAGTCGTGGTGAGTCGTGGTGTCGTAGAGTCGTGGTGTCGTGGATCTACTGGTAGAGTAGCCGGGATCAAAGGGCAGAGGCACTGGTGTAGCGGTGATTGATGCAAGATATCGGGCGGTATGCGGCGAGGGATATACGAGTGCGCGGACTCCGCGGGCGGCTGCAAGGTATGCTCGTGTCGGTTCGGTCTTGGCTTTCGAACAGGAGAGAAGGGAGGATATAGCTGTTGGGGAGAAGGGGACAGGCGTAGGTGTGTAGGGCGGTGTGAAAATGGAGGACCAGGCTGGACGGGCTCGCTCGCTCGGCTCGGCTGCATCATCAAATCATTATTCAGATGGATCGCCTCAACACGTCATGTGGCGATCACTCGTAGCCCCTGGGCGTCCGTCCCGATCACCACAAGCTGAAGTCGAGCAGCATGCATCTTGGGTACGATCCAGGTGTATGAAGACGTGCCCGAGGCTCTGATGTGGTCAAATCGCGTACGACCCGTAATCAAGCGCTGCGGTACAGACACCCCTTTTGAACCTATCACCACTGCCACGCTCCCTCTGCAGGTTCACCACGCTGGAAATGCATTTGCCAGCATACGAGCACAGCCTCGACGCCCCTCCTCATCACCCCTCGACCTACTTCGCCTCCTTGTCCCCCTCCCCGTTCACCTCCGGCGCAGGCGTCGATGACCGGCTCCCACCTGGGCTAGACGTCGCCGCCGGAGCCTTCTGCCAAGCGGGGATGCCCCGGCCCTTGGGCGTCAGGAGCGCATTGGCCGCGGCGGTAGTTTGCGACACGCCAGCGGATCCGTTGACCCCGTTCGTTAGATTTGGGACGGACGACGAGCCGGGAAGGGACGAAGTCGAGCTGGCTAGCGAGGGAGGGGACGATGTGCCTGGCAGAGTGGTGGTCTGCGGGGGCGGGGCTGTACGTGATTGCAGCAGCGCCTTGAGTGATCGGAGCTCGTTCTGTAGGTCGGAGAGAGCGGATGACTGGGATGCCGAGTGCTTCTCGATCATCTGCGTGTGAGCCGACTGTCACGAAGGACGTTGTGTGGAACACGATGTGAGGGGAATAAGATTCCCAGGATGCTCTCGGCGTTTCTTATGGGTAAGGCATGGTCTGAGGCAGCTACCACGTGCGACTGTCACGTTGATTGGCTAGAGGCGAAGGGGATTGGGCATGATACGACAGGGGAGGCAGGGATTGCTCGAGTGCAACTCACCTTCGGCACGAGATCCCGTATACTCTCCACCTCGCCCCTCACCTCCCGCATCTCCTCTCTCCACCTTTCCTCATTATCCTTCACACTGCGCACCGCACCCTCAACCTCTTCGATCACGACGTTCACGCGCTCCCGATCCGTCTCCAGCGACGCCTGCAGAGTCTGCGTCGACTCCGTCAGGGACGTAAGCAACGATTGGGCCTGGTCGTAAGACTCTTCGAGCGACTGCGAGGTCTGCTGGAAGGCCGTTGCCGTCGGGGGCTGAAGGTGCGGGACGAGGTATTTCTGGGGTCAGCTGGACAAGCTCGGCAGAGAGAAGCGCGAAGGACGTCATGTGCGTCAAGTGTGCGTCAAGAGGAAGGGGAGAAGTGGTGACCTTGTTCAAGACGTACCCGTGCCAGCGCCGTCAGACCATAGACCACCCCGCCTGAGATGACAGCCATTATCTGTCGTGAGCGCCTGATCGTCCACCCATTCATCCATCCACGCATCCTCTCATCCTCCCCTTGGCCCATCCTCCCTTCCTCCCATTATCCGATTATCCCATCCTCCCACCCTCCCATCCTCCCATCCTACCCTCCCAACCACCCCTCCAACCCGTTGAAAAACTCACGAACACATCCCTCCAATCCCGCCTCGGCACCGCCGGCGCGCGCTGCTCCATCCTCGTGGCGTACCCGTACCCATGACCCGCCCCCACGCCCGCTCCGGAACCTGACCCACACTGTGCCGGCGCATCCCACGCCTCTCTCCGTCCCGGTCCCGCCTGCGTGGCTGTAGTCGCCCCGCTCGATGCGCGGCGCAGCGCCTCCTGGATCTCACTCTCCGTCAGGCCCTTGCCCTCGAGAAACGTTATCCGGCTGGTAAGTGACGAGTCGCGCACTTTCGGGTCGAGCAGGAACAGCACGGCATTGTGCAGGAGCTCGTCCCGCTCAGTCGACATGGTGAGTAGCGCGTGCGTCTCCTGCGTTGGCCTGCAGAGTCGTGATGATCAGTGGTAATCCCGGTCTGAAGCGATGAATGATGCGAAAGGGTGAAGAGATAATGGGCGAGTCGCGGAAAAGGCAATTGCAATTACCGGCGCCGCCGTCAAACAACCCCGCCGCCACCCTCGCTCGTCGGTCGACTGAGCTGCTGGCCGGCCAGCGTTCAGCGCAAAGCGAGGAGGGAGGGGGCAGCCTGAAGCTGCGCCGCGCGCCGCGCCGCCCATGCCCCCACTCGGCTCGTCGAAGCACACGCAGCCGCACATCGCCATGCATATCCAAGCAGAGACAACTCGTCATTTTAATGTAAATTCTACTTCTTACGCCCATCTCTCGCCACACCCTAGAGCTCCCCCTTGACCGCCTTGGAGACGCTCTCGGCAAAGTACTGCCTGTTAGCCACGGCCCATTATGGAGCCAGAACAGCCCACCTCGACGTTGTTCTCGTTCAACGCAGCCATGGAGATTCGGCCGTCCTTGGTCAAGTAGATGTGGGCCTTCTCCGCGAGCGCCTCGACCTGGTCGGCCTTGAGGCCCGTAAAGGAGAACATGCCTGGGTGTCAGCCGAAATGAAGGGACTTACTCGGGCAACTCACCAATCTGCGACTTGATGTGGCCCCACTCTCCGGGCGTCTTGAGCTCGACGAGCTTGTTGTACAGCTTCTCCCGCATGGCGATGATTCGGTCGGCCATGCCCTTGACCTCGCCGAGCCTGCAAGGTCAGTCGAGTTCAACCCCTGCTTGTGCAACTTACCACTCCTTGTGAAGGGTCGGGTCGCCGAGGATGGCGCTGACGAGTCGGGCACCGCTGCGCGTCAGCTCGAGTCCGCAAATCAGCAACAACGCACTGGACAGGGGGGTTCGAGTACAGGGGTCGGATAATGATCTTCAACTGCGAGTCGACTCGAGCCTTCTCCTCGGGGTCGGCACAGACAAACGAAATCGCGCCGACTCGTTCACCGTACAGACCAAGGTTCTTGGCGAACGATTGGCAGAGCAGGAGCTGGTGGCCCTGCTCAACAAAGTATCGGAGCGCAAAGGCGTCCTTGAGGATGTCTCCCGACGCGAAGCCCTGGTACGCCTGCGGGTAAGCTCGGCCACCGGCGCAGCGACAAACTCACCATGTCGAAGAAGGGGAAGTGCTTCTTCTGCTTGACAATGTCGCTCAGCTCTCGCCATTGAGCCTCGGTCGGGTCAACACCGGTCGGGTTCTGTCGTCAGTTGTGCACTTTTCGGCGTGGCAGCCAACTCACGTGGGCGCAAGCATGCAGCAGGACCTAGACGTCAGTTTGAACCCACTCAATCGCAATCTCACGCACGATGGATCCCTCCGGGGCGGCCTGCAAGTCAGCTTCGTCCCTAGTCGTCGGCGCAACACACCTCGATGTCCGCCTTCATGCCCTCAAAGTCGAGGCCGACGGTTTTGGGGTCAAAGTACTTGTACGTCTTGACCTCAAGACCAGAGTCCTTGGCGATAGGGATGTGGTTGCCCCACGTCGGCGAGGGGAGGTAGATGGTCTTGGCGCCGGGGTAGTGTCGAGCCAGGAAGGCCGTTCCGATTCGGAGGGCTCCGGTGCCGGAGATGGACTGCGTGATGGCGAGCTGGCCGTTAGACGCGGTAACGTATCGGCGCCAGCCGGGACTGGCCAAGCGATGTACTCACCCTGTTCTCGACAAGCGGCTTAGAGTCCTTGCCGTAGGCGAGCTCGGCAGCGAGCTTGGTGAACGGGGCGAGACCCTGCGCGTCAGCTCACGACATGACAAAGGCAACGGGTTCTACGACGCAGTTGTCGCGCAGGAGGCCAAACAAGACTCACGGTGATCGGCAGGTACTCCTTGTCGCCGGCAGCCTCGAAGAGAAGCTTCTCGGCCTTCTTCACCGACGGCAGGACGTACGGCTTGCCTTTGTCGTCCCGCTAGAAAGTCAGCGAGCTCTAGCCTATAAGCGGGGTGTGTACGCACGTAGGCACCTGGTCGTCAGTCGCGGGCATCACGCTGGCTGATCCACCCCGAGCCAGACTCACCGACACCAAGGTTGATCTTCTTCGGCGAGGGGTCAGCCTTCCACTTCTCCGTCACCCCTGAGGTGAGCTGATGAAACGTGCACGGCCGAAAGCAAGCTCACCGAGAATGGCATCGGGCGGCCTGCGGTCAGTATTGTGTAGACAAGTACGCAGCTAGTATGCGATTGGAGATACGGGGGACGAAGAGCTCTTCATCGAATTTTGGTCCTTCCCGTCTCCGCTTCCGATCCAACATGGCATGTCCGTGAGGAGCCAATCACTCACCCCTGCTGAACGCTGGCCCAGACCGAAGCTGCTCTTCGTGACGTGGCCGAGGCGGACGATCGGGCGATGGAGCGGGAAAGAGTGGTGGTTGCGAGCATGGTTGCTGTTTTCGTGGTGTGTGGATGGGTATAGGAGGGGAAGTATGCAGTATGAAAGCAAGGGGCGAGTGCAGTCGGAGATGAGACTGGGTGGTCAGTCAGGCAATGAGCGAGTCGTGGACGAGGAGACAACCGGGGCAGGTCGGGGAAATCGCGCTTGTTACCATTGCCCCGGGTTTAACCGAGCTACGAGCTACCTTGACTCGGTTAACCGGACCGAAATAGGGCATGCATATACAACAACCCTCCCTCGGCAGCCCCGAGCGAGCGCATGCACAGATCTCCTCCTCGTGAGCCGCTCGCATGCATGCTGTTGATCTCATTGCACTTCATGTACTTCTTCCTCGCCGTCGGACCAGACATGTCTGAGCAGTACAACCGTTCTGGCCGCCAGCACGGTGATGAGACATGTTGAGGCGGCTGAATAGGGCGGGGCAAGCCCTTGCCTGGGGTGATGTGCTGCGCGTGTGCCACAATCCAAATTTGACCCTTGCGGCGTTTTTCCCCCTTTGAGTCTGGAATCCAGTACCTCCCCACTGTCCTTTTCCTCGCCTCCTTTCTCTCTCTCTGATCTTCACTTACCTTACCAAAGCATCCCCAACAATCGCCTATCTGGCATATATCTAGCGACCACCGCTACTTGCAATCTCGACAACTCGATCCTCACCCGTCTACCAGACCAGCTGCCAACCGATGAGAAAGTCTAAATTACCTCATAGTGGCTTAAACGTTCATAACAACAAGGGAGACGTCTTGCGGTGAGTAAAGTCTCGCGTGACCACGGGGGAGGATCTATCCCGATGCAGCGTAGAGGAAGACCACCTTCTCGCGCTCGTTGCGGCCCTCTGTGGTGATGTTTGCCCGTCAGAAACATTTGCTGATACGCCACCCCTTTCTCTACACCGACCGTCCAATCCCAAATCACTCACGCGTCATCATCCCTTCCCGCACGTTTTACCACTGCAACCCCTCTCCTTTCACCTAACCTCATCACACCGCAATACCGACAACTGGCAACCCCGATGGCACACTACAGATCCAAGGCCGCCTCTCTTCTCCGCCTGCCTCCTTCGATCATTGCTCTCCTCGACTCTGGGGAGAAGCCGCCGTAATTTGACTCACACCCACAACACCACTCAACCCCGCCCGCGACTCCCGACTCGCCGGCCAAAGTAATAACAAATATCAACGCGTAGGAAGCACCGATTTAATGGGATAATTTCGATAATCCTTTTCTCGGCTGTACACCCCGTCCCGCCCCGTACATCTCACTCGTGCTATCTCGACCCGAGCACGCTCATATACCTCACATACCCGCTCAGCCCGCCACGATGAACGCGCTTCGCACCCTCCCCATCCTCAACCGACCCTCGCGACCCGCCTCTCCGGCTCCGCCCTCCACCCACACCGCCACAGCAACGGCGCAACCTCCTACCTCCCTTGGACTGGGCATTATGCACACCGCGTCCGAGCCCGGCAAGCCGCGATCCCGATCGCTCTCGCGACAGGTCACCGACAAGATCGTCCCTCATGCGACTGGACCTGCCGGTGCCACCGGTCTCGCGCCGTCCGCTTCGGCTAACGGGTTTGTCCATCCCCAGCCGCAGACTGGCAAAAGGACCTCCCCGCCTGCCAGTCGAGCAGCTACTCCCCGCCTCCCGCAGACGCCCTTGCCGGTCGGAGCGGAAAACGGCGCAGCGCCGCAGAGCGGGTACATGGATGTCCTCGGTCTACGCCTGAACGAAGTGGTGAACAAAGCGTGCGTGGGCGTCGACTTCAAGGCGAAGAAAGGATTCAAGAAGGATGCAGGGTGGATTGTGGGCGAGAGCGTTATCAAGTGAGCTGACTCCGCCATCGCGGTCGTCACAGCTGACGCCAGGGAACTGCCCTACCCGCCAAACGACGCGTACCTCATCCGTGCGGTCCTGCGCACATCCGTCCGCTCGCTCTCCATCTACATTACCCGCCTCGAGTCGATCCTCCTCCCCGCTGTCACAGACGCAAGCTTTGCCGCTCCGCTCAACTTGAACGCCCCGACCGCGTCGTCCCACTCTCTCAACCCGGTGCAATCCTTCGCCCTCTCCGTCGCGCACACCGCGTGGCAGACGTGCGAGAAGCTCGAACAGACGCTCGAGACCGGCGAGTGGCCGCGATTCGTCAGCGAAGCTTTGCGACCAGTCATGGACAAGCTCGACCTCGTCGTCGGCAAGGTCGTGCAACCGCTCATGCTCGGTCTCAAGCGGGACCTCGTTGCCGCGCTCGGACGAACCGAGGGCACGTCGCCATCCGGTGGCAAGCCGCTCGGGCTCGCTCACACCCCGTTGGCCAACACTGGGCCTGCTGTCCCCATCACACGAGACCACAGCGGCGCCCCGCTCGGCCGACTCACCAAGGAACCCTCCGGCAGCGGCCACTCGCGCTCAGCCCAACTACCCGTGCCCGTCTCGCTCCAGTACTTTGCGTCCAAAGTCGACGGCGCGCGTCGCGTGCTCGACACCATTGCCCACCCGTGCGAAGACGACGGCGAGGGCTGGATTACCGGCGTCGTCGTCGCCGTCATCTGGAAGGGCATGTGCGTGATTTCGGAGAAGGACCTGGCGCCGAGTGCGGTCCGACCGCCCAGCCCTAGTGCGGTCTCGAAAGCGCTCAATGGTATCAAGACGGAGAAGGATGGGTACGCCATCACCCCGTCGGCGTCGCTCGGCGGCGTCACTGCCAAGCTCACCACGATGTTGCCGTCCCGAGCGGCCTCTCGTGGTCCGTCTCCTCCACGCCGATCGTCCCACTGGGACCCGATGACCCATGCGCTGCTCTCGCTCGAGGGTTTGGTCAAGCGACTCGTGTGCGGTCTGGTCGAGCCGGCTCTGGCTCCGGTGCCTGCCGAGGGCGAAGAGCCCGCGCCGGAGCATATCGCCCGGGAAGCCTTGTTCGAAGCGCTCGAGGCGTTGACCAGCTTCCGCACAGTGTCCGCCGCGATGATCGGCGGTGACGCCTCGTCGCGAATTCTTGCGTCGAGCCGGCGCATCCGAGACGACATTGACGATGACGCCGAGGAGGCGCTCGACGACGCGATGGAGGATGTCCCCGCTGTGACTCTCCTCACTGCGCTGCTGCGAAAGGCAAACGCCTCGTTGGCGCACCTGCCCGTGTCTGAGAAGGGCCCTTCCCCGCTCGACCTGCGAATCAAGTCGCCAGCCGAGACGTGGGGGTGGACCGTGGCCGAGTACGAGCGTCAGGCACTCTCTGGCTTTGCGGCCGCCGAGGACTGGGGCAAGCGCGTGGGCATCGCGCTCAAGCCGGAGATTGAGCGCGTGCTGGGCGTTTTGGCGGGGTACACGGCGAAGGGAATCGAGGGTGGTGAGAAGGGTGCCGGGGCGGGTTTATTCAGGCAGGTCGAAGAGGCCGTGCATTGGGTCAAAAGCCTCGGGATTGCGTGTGAGGCGCGGGGTGGCGTGAAGGTCACGGGTGCGGCTTGAATCGCTCGCGGCTGTCCCGTCCGGGCGGCCATGTTGCGAGGAAGACGTGTGGGGGAGATTAGATGGGTGGTTAGCGCGCGCGGGTGATATAGTCTATCGTCTAGTTTGTGATCTCGCATGGGATACAATTCTCGAGTCTCGTCATAGAATGCAACTGGTTCGTGTGCGCAGCTCGGGGTCATGGTATGGGCGT
Organism: Papiliotrema flavescens NRRL Y-50378; assembly: GCA_000442785.1. NCBI lineage: Eukaryota > Fungi > Basidiomycota > Tremellomycetes > Tremellales > Rhynchogastremaceae > Papiliotrema > Papiliotrema flavescens. The sequence goes on from CAUG01000020.1 coordinate 16,116, forward strand.
CGGCCCGCGTATGTTGCATATGTCGCAGACTGGACGCGGAGAGGCCGGGGCGATTTCCGAGGCCAGGGTGCGAGTTCGGATGGCTGGCAAATGTCCGAAGAAACCGGAGAGTAATTGCAAGCGCGTGGTCTCCGGTTACGCTCATCGCCGGTGCATGCGACGTTTAGTCTCCTGAGCTGCTTTAGTACGAGATCACCCCAAAGTCGGACGTCGCCCGCTTGTGCCATTGACGCAGTATACAGCGACAAGCAGCAGTACACGAGCGCACGAGCACACGAACAGACGATGGGGAAGCAAATCAAGAACGAGCGGCTGGTGCTGGCCGAGCGACCGGCCAGGGGGCCCGTCACGGACAAGACGTTTCGGCGGGAAGAGGAGACTGTGCCGCCGCTGCGGGACGGGGAGGTGCTCGTCAAGGTCGAGTACAGCGCCATTGTGAGTGGTGTGCGGTCTGTGTGGTCTGTCTTGGGGCTGGGTCTTGGGGCTAGGGGGTCGACTCCCGCTAGAGGACTGGAGGTCGGAGGGTCAAAAGGCTAAAAGGTGGTTGGACGGAGAACTTGTTGCAGAGGTGGTGGAACTGATGGATCCCGCGCTGATAGCAGGAAGCGACGATGCGTAATTGGCTGAACGACGCGCGGAGCTACATCGAGCCGATCAAGATTGGCGCGGTGATGCGTGCGCTGGGGATCGGGCGGGTGGTGGAATCCAAGAGCGACAAGTTCAAGGCTGGGGATTTGGTGGGTGGACGAAAGGCAACCATGTAGAGAGCTGACGCGCAGGTGTACGGCAACTTGGGGTGGCAGCTTTACTCGGTGCAGCCGGGGTCGGACTTGCGGATCAAGCAGTGCGTACAGCGTCTCACTGTGAGGGCTTGGCTAATAGGCAGGACGCCTAGGGGTGGGCGGGATATCGACCATCTTGGGCTGTTCGGCGTATCTGGTATGCGGACCACTTGCGCGCGAGAGCTGCAGAGCTGACGGGCAGGAATGACCGCTTACTTTGTGCGCTTGTTGCTCAGCGCCTTGGACCAGATCTGACCCCAGGGCATCTTCGACATTGGACGGCTGAAGGACGGGGAGACGGTCGTGATCTCCGGCGCGGCGGGATCGGTCGGTCTCGTACGTCCCTTGCAGTCTCTTCGCCCAGCGCTGACCGTCAGATTGCAACGCAGATCGCGCTCGCCCACCCCAAATGCAAGGTCGTCGCCATCGCCGGGTCGGCGGACAAGTGCGCCAAGCTCAAGGAGATGGGCTGCCACGCCGTCATCAACTACAAAGACCAGGGGTGGCAGAAGCAGTTGAAGCAGGTCGGGCTCGTCGATGTCTACTTTGATAATGGTCCGTCGAGCGCGCCGGCACAAGCTACGGTACTCTGACGCCCAGTCGGCGGAGAGATCCTGGATCAGCTCTTGACGCGCATGAAGCCGTATGGCCGGATCGTCGCGTGCGGAGCGGTCTCGGCGTACAGGCAAGTCCAGCCACCACGGACCGTCGCCATGTAGCCCTGACAGCAGCTCGGCGAACCCACATGCGCTGAAGAATTACCCGACGATCATCTCGATGAAGCTGCGGTACCAGGGATTCATCGCGATGGACTACACGTCCCGATACGGCGAGGCGGCCGTGTACCTCGCGGACCTGGTCAGCAGGGGTAAGATGGCTTACGAGTACACAATCTTGAGCGGCGAAGCGGGGCAGAATGGTCTAGGGAGATGTGTGGAGGGGATGGACGTTGTTAGTAGTGGGAGAAACGTGGGCAAGACGTCAGTGTGGTAGCTGCCACTTCGGAAACGTGCTAAGTCCAGAATCATCAAGATCGGGGCTGAGGAGGGGGGCCGGGACAAAGCGAGACTGTAACGGTGCAAGCGTTCTGTAACACATGGACCACCATGTGTCCGCCTTTGGGAGTGAGAGCGGGAGAGAAGTGAAGGAAGGGGAGTGGGCGTGATGTAACCCGAAATGCGGGAGGGTCCGCCATTCTCCCGGCGTAGAATCTCTGTGGTCGTCGGGTACAAAATGGTTGCGCCAATTTTTGTGTGAACGCTTACAGTCTCAATGACAGGTCAATGCAATTGTAGACCCTCGGATCTCTCAAAGTCTCTTATGTCGGGATTGACAAGGGCTCTGTGGGAGGAAGCAAGCTAAGACAAGCGAAAGGGGTTTTTTCGGTAGCGGCCTGCTTTCGTCGTGCGGTAGAAGATGGTTGCGCCAATTTTTGTGTTGACGCTTACAG